>JAHPZR010021088.1:32500-45000 GCA_019787425.1 Platygyra sinensis | reverse complement strand
ATATCAGCTCTACTCCAGGTATGAAACCTTGGGAGAACAGCAGTTCTAGCAGGTCCGAGAGCTTGAACAATGGGACTAAGGAGTATCTTGCAATGCCGTAGCCCTCTCCCGGTCACAAAGGTTGTGTTCTGACACAATTCAGGAAACCTTCTGAGAGCCAACACGAAAACGTCGGTGTCTGGGGAGATGATATCGATACTCGTAGCTTCCGAAGTTGTAGCATCAATCGCATGCAACAACAGCTTTGTGTCTGCTTCCTCTTGGTTGCTCTCAAGGTATGCCACATCTTTGTGGGTTGCTTTACATTTGCTACCCCATGCAACTACAAAATCCTTTCCACTGTGACTTCCCTTGTCTAATGTCTTTCTAGGGAGAAATTGGGTAAGTTTCATCCTGGTATTGACATGAGAGAGAAGCCTCTTCATGGGGACCTTAGCGATGTTTGTTGTGTCAGTGATCTTGTAGTAGATGGGATCTTGTCCACCTTGTCTTGACACCAGGGTTGCTGTCTTCAAAGAAAATGGCACATCGTACCTAAAAGAAAACAATAATAGTTTTCAACACTGACAACCTTTTGTATAGGGTTGCTGATTATCGAGAAGTATAAAAATATTAAATTCTCAAATTACTTCCCTGTCAAAGATAAGTCGCAATTCATAGCAGTCGTTGTACTACTCAATGACGTACATGGTGAAATGCTCAGCAAGTTTAGAACAGCTCTTTATCCAGTCTGGTTTGTCAAGCGCCTGAACCTCTGCCATTGCGTCTACAATAGAGACCTTCTGTGTAGCTGCCATCCCAGCAACAAAAGGCAAAACCTCTTCAGTGCTACCTTCAGTATTTCTTCTTGGATCCATCTTCTCAAGAATGCTCATTAAGGTGCTCCTTGACGAACAGTGAAGCATGGTACCATCCGCGGCAAACATTGACCTTGGCACTATTGAGAGCTCATGCTCCCCAACAGCTCCCGTGATGTCAATCTCAGGGGGTGCCTTGCAGACCATCATCACCCGCGCAAAAAGTGAGCGATCTTCCTTCAGCTCAACCATTTTGTCTTTGGTGACCACTCGCAGAGTCTTCTCTGTCCTTTTCCACGTAAGAAGCTTGCGCTTTTTTATCGGAGACCAGATGCTGCATTTACTCGATTGGATCCTTTCTTTCACGAAGTTACCATACAACTCCTTTCCAATGGCACTTTGGTGTCACATATCTCTCTCTACCTCCTTGGGCATGACTACCTTCGTCGCTAGGTTGAAAAGGTCGAAACTTTTCCCCAAGAATGGATTCGTGAAGCCTCGAATAGTGATGGTCAACTGCTCGATATTCTTCTCTTGCAGTAGCCTCACAGCAGTAGCAAGTGTGTGATGATGTTTAGGTGTCATGGATGAAGAACCGGCCATCTGTTTGGCTTGCTCTGCTAGCCTTGCTAGGTCAAGTACAATCAGAAAGTATTTGGTGCGTGCGCTGGGGTTAAACGTGATTCCAACTAGCCCACCAGAGACTTTCATTGACCGGTTAATATGCTCCAGGGCATTAACTGGACCAACTGCACAGAATGATGCACACGAATTCTTATTCATAACCCAGTTTCCTTGCTTGAACTCCGTATAGATCTCTGGATCTGAGTCATGCAACATCTGCATCTCCGCAAGGTAGACAGGGATCATACGTGCGTAGTTCAACATGTCGTGAGCGTAAAAGCACTTTGTGAATACCTCGAGAGCTTCCAAATGAAGCGCCCAGTCTCCCGATCTAATGGCGTGGATAAAGGACATCATCTCCATTACCATTCTCATATACTGACGCATAACTTTAAACAAAGGAACCTTGTCTTGCTCAGCATAAAACACATCCATTTTCCCAACAATTTGCAGTAACTTGATGTTTGTCGTGTGCCTCTTTCAGTTGTTCTTTGGAGCCATCGATAAATGCATCACAAAGCTGCTTTGCCAACTCCTCGAGACAGCGGTACGAGCTTGGATCTTGCTGAAAAAATGCTTCTTGGTACAACACGAACAACGCCTGTAGGGTAATCATGTGAGCGGTCGCCCCTCTCTTTACGTGCTTACCATCGATGATTTGTTTCACCGTTGCAGGACCGTAAAGTTCCGGTTCTATCCAGCACAGGTCCAGTCCACTGTTTTCCATGAACGCACCGGTTGTTTGTAGTTGGACCATCACTATTTGCAGTTCGCCAGGGTGGAAAATGATATGCTTTAGATCTTGGCGAACCATTTGCAGTTTCTTTGCCGGTTGGTACAGCCCCATGTCGAGTGAAATGACTGTTTTCCTAGTTGGACCTACAATCTTTGCCGTGATATTATGGGCCTGCATTAAAACAGTGAGTAAGGTCTGCCACTCGTGTGCTGGCGCAGCAATCGGAGGCGGTGGTCCTATCCGCGTTATAGGCATTGCATCACTGACCAGTGAGTTGAATCCTGACCACACCAGGACTTCTGTACTCTTTGCAAGCTGATTGTCAGACCCTGACTCCTGAGGGCTTGTTGTACTGATCTGTGTTTCTGTTTCTGTTGTGTCGTCAGCTGTTGGAGATCTACTCAAACTACGCCCAATAAGCCATGCAAAATCTTGCCTTCTGACTCATATTGGAATTTCATTCTCAGTAAACAGACCAAAATTTGGGTTAGCAGTTCCGTCGGGTTTCGAAGGAGGCGTAGGACATTCGAGGAGGTTTGTAATTAAATCAATGGCATTAGCCATTAGCGACATTAAGGCTAGTTTCTCTACGTGGTCTGTAAATCAAAAAGGAGGATCTCTAAATTGATGATAAAAGCCGGGTAACAATAACCTTCTTCCACGGATTGATAATAAAATGTAACTTACATTTCCGTAAAAAGAAAAAAAAGGTTTAGGGTTTCGAGAAACCACTTCAGGACGGTGCCTACTAAATACAAAGGTTTTTGCGCCAAGTTAGGACCACGCGGAAAAAGTAGATCTTTGCAACGGCTATTGGAATCCACAAAGAAAAACAGGGGTAGCCACGCATTTTTTCGAGATAGTTAGCCTTGAATCCCAACAAAAATGCTGACGTCAGCATTTTTCTGAAAAAAGCGGGACACGATATTTCCTCACAGATTTTCTTAGAATTCGTCTTTACATACAAAAAGGCTAACACATTTAAAAAGATTTTCAAACTACACGACAAATGGTAACATTAAAATCATTTTTGGTACGTTTTTAATAACAAAATCGTTGCAAAAGCGCTTTTAGCGTCTCTGACAGCCTTCCTCTGGTACAACTAAAATACAGTCTAAATACCTTTTGCTCACAACCAAAAACTAATCACATGTTGAATAGGCTTGTCACTTTCATTTCGCAGGAAAAAATGTAGGGGTAACCACACGTTTTTTAAAGTTATTGATCTTTTTTGAAAACTTTTACGGTACCCGTTACATTTTTTCCTGTCACCTCCCCAGTAAGTAAGACGTTTGCGTTTCTGCGCGCGCACTACGCCATCTGCAGGTAAATATTTACAGTTGGATTTCAGTGTAATTTTCGAAAGATAACAGCTAGGTTTTCAGCTGGAAGACGTTAAAAATACGTGGTTAGCTATACGTTGCTATTCTGGTCTTCCTGCTTTAAGTACAGGTTCATTAAAATTGTTTTGGTCACGGTAGGAAAATTTTGCTGTAATTTTAGTCGTGTGCTTGGTGGCGTAGTTGATTGCGTCAACATCAACCCCAGCGTGCGTGCGCTTAAACCATGGCTTGCGTGATGCGCAGAACGTGTGCGCACTAACAAAAGTAGGCACCGTCCTTAAGTGTACCAAGAGCCCAATAGGCTCTCGAGTGTATCCTTTTGACGTCCTATTATAGGCCTTTAATCAATTTCGCATCACCAATAGCGGTAAATAATGTACTGCTTAAGACCTGGTAATGTACAAATGGAAAGTTTCGTTGAACTGGGTGAATCTGATTAGTGCCACGCAGCACCTGATCCTTTTGGATTACAACTATATATATATATTTGAATCTGATTAGTGTCCAGCAACGTTAAATGTAGTTATTTGACTTTTTAAATTAAAGCCTCATTTCCATGCTGTTATGGTGACATGACCAGTGTATGAATTTGAAATAAAGATTGATGTGTCAGATACACTTAAGGACGTTCGCGCTAATTGTTTCTGCGCATCCTTACTGCGCACGCAAATCCACATGCCACGTCATGCCACGTCATACATCGAGCGCGCGCGCTAAGTACTAAAATGAACAATGATAGGGCAGATGGCCATTGCTATAGCTTTGATTGGATTTAACGATCTTGGACGTCCGGTGACCCCTACTTTTCTTCTCAGAAACAGATTTTATTTGCAATTATCTACACATTATCCAAAAATGAACAAAAAATCAATGTGGGAAGTTTAAAAAATTTGAATATTTCTGCCCACGGGACATGGAATCCTGCCATCTTGCGGCTGCAAGGCGCGTGAAACTATGGTCGCTAAATGCGAACTTATTCTTTAAGGAACCTCACAAGTTGACTAAATTTGCTTAATAGGTCCATCCAAACCATATTTGGCAGAGAACTTTTCCCTTCAAAGCTCTAATTACAATATTTTGGGACTTGCAGCCACTTTGATCTTCTTCGCTAACGAAGCACGATTTACTCAGATTTAGGTGTTCTTCCGGGCATGTTATTTCCAAAACGAAGTCGGTGACCCCCCATTTTTTTTACATTTCTGACATCGCTAACTCATGATCTTTCAATGGTAAAATTTTCAGAAAAAAATCAATGTTAGAAAAATTTCGCGCGAACGTCCTTAACTGCTTCGTATGAGTAATTCTGATAACAATGTGTTCCCCTAAAGATAGTTTTGAGGTATATTAAGGTCCAGCCTCGTTTCCATGCTGGGACGTAAATTTCACATTTTAAACCCACCGTAGCGTCCATCCGTACAAGTTACAAAATTGCCGACAACATTTTCCATGTTCCTTAGAGTCTCCTTGACACATCTAGACAGCTCGCTTGCTTTTTCACTCAATTCCCACGGAACTGTAAATCTTGACATATGCTCCCGGACTATTTTGTAGAAAACAAAGGGACGGCTGTACATTTTATCGAAATGCCATGCGAGCCATAAAGTACAAGGAAAGCCATAGTTTTGAAATATTTGTCCCTCTGCTAACGGCATTGTCAATGTTGGTTTTAAAGGTTTTAGAACTTTTGTGTTCGTTTTTACGAGCGTTGTACAGGTTTTCGTGAGCTTCAAAGATGGTTAAGTCAGTACCAGTCGCCATCGTTTTTTCCTGCAGAGGATTCATAATTTCCTGAAACATCTCTCTCCCGCCGAACGAGACCTTCTTCAGCACTTTGAAGAGGAGCAAGTGATATGAAACAAGACGATCTAAGATCGTACGTCGGGTTGTAGCTACGACAGGCATTTGATCATTTGCAGTAGACAGCCAGTCATTTAAGGACGTTCGCGCGAAATTTTTCTAACATTGATTTTTTTCTGAAAATTTTACCATTGAAAGATCATGAGTTAGCGATGTCAGAAATGTAAAAAAAATGGGGGGTCACCGACTTCGTTTTGGAAATAACATGCCCGGAAGAACACCTAAATCTGAGTAAATCGTGCTTCGTTAGCGAAGAAGATCAAAGTGGCTGCAAGTCCCAAAATATTGTAATTAGAGCTTTGAAGGGAAAAGTTCTCTGCCAAATATGGTTTGGATGGACCTATTAAGCAAATTTAGTCAACTTGTGAGGTTCCTTAAAGAATAAGTTCGCATTTAGCGACCATAGTTTCACGCGCCTTGCAGCCGCAAGATGGCAGGATTCCATGTCCCGTGGGCAGAAATATTCAAATTTTTTAAACTTCCCACATTGATTTTTTGTTCATTTTTGGATAATGTGTAGATAATTGCAAATAAAATCTGTTTCTGAAAAGAAAAGTAGGGGTCACCGGACGTCCAAGATCGTTAAATCCAATCAAAGCTATAGCAATGGCCATCTGCCCTATCATTGTTCATTTTAGTACTTAGCGCGCGCGCTCGATGTATGACGTGGCATGGCGTGGCATGTGGATTTGCGTGCGCAGTAAGGATGCGCAGAAACAATTAGCGCGAACGTCCTTAAGTTGCTTGATGAGTGTGGTCCTTATAATTCTGGACCCTACGAAACAGAACTTTCACCATAAAACGATGATTACTCCTGAAGCCTGAACTTTTTGGACGCGTTTGTACACACCTCCGAGTTCATAATTGTCACCGAGAGAGTGTATAGTCTGGAAATACTGTACACATGTACCTGAGGGACATGGCTCCTGCCATGTTCGTCTCTTGCATGAGAAAAAATATTTTGTAACTCCCATTGTTAGTATGATCAGAAGCTTATTACCTAGAAGCAATTAACCCTGGTTCAATGCTGCCGATTATTTCGAACCAATCAAATTTAACTTCCTAATATGGAGGAAGGGCTCTCGCGTGGATATGTCATGTTCGCGCGGACTACACGCGGGGACGGCAGGAGCAATGGCGGACGCCTGTTGCGAGTTGAGATTGTCGTTTCTGGACCGACTTCTGCACTCATCATAAGAATCAAGATGCAGGCAGACGAAAATATTTTCTAGGAGCTGCTAGTGTAATAGCTAGGCCATTTATTTGCCAAGTCTCAAGTGCAGGTAAGCATTTTTTGTAGTTGAAAACGTTTGTTGGGAACACAAGATCGAGATTAACATGGATATTCTTTTTGCCATTTGCGGGTTAACAAGGGTCAGTACCGAGAATTATTTTTCGTGATTCCCTATTGCGATAGTTAAGCTTCAAGAAAATCGGACTTGAAGTTTAAGCTTTTCCCTTGATTTGTCAGATGTTCGCGGCATTTCGCGGGGGTTGTTTGTATCCTAGTTTTATCAAGATAGGTTTATAATTTTGTGGCTCGGCTTGTTCCCTTATATACCTATTAATGTTTTTTTTTTGTTAATTTGCTTATGTAGTGTGTATGCCGTTGTCCAAGGCTTTGGGATGCTGCTTTGGATACTAGATATCATTTCATTTACAGTGAATTTTTCACTACATGTATCATGATCAATGCCTGTCTTGAATTGTTATCTCAAAGAAAAATTTTCTACTCTTGGATGTTATTGTTCAGTCGCTTATTGTTGATTATTTTTGATTTCCCACTTCTTTTTTACTTGTTTTCCTGCCAGTTTTGGTAGTCAGTGGGAGACTTTTCATAGGCGTAAATCAAGTTATATTTACAAGTGTTTTAATTAAGTGTATTTACACATAACTGTCAACCCATCTGGAAGCATCTTCAACAAGAGGACAAAGGAAAACTTTGTATTATCATAAATGCATAAAATTATGAGGACCCAAATGAGGGTATGAGCTTTTCATTCGTTGCTAATTCACCATGCCTTTCACAGAAATTCCAATCTTTCAGTTTAAAAAAATATAAATCGCAACTGCATGAATATAATTTACAAGTGAACTTATGGCTCCAGAATATGGCCCTTCACGGTGCTGCTTTGCTGTTTTTTTCTTTACACTTGTCAGTATTTTGCAAATATTCATTTTAGGATATACTTTGTAATTTTATTATTATTTTCAAGTAGATGCAAGTCAGTGTTGTTTTCATGTCGCCCATCTGCAACTTTAAGTTGCAAGCACTGTTATAGTATGAGGTATATTATTTACATCCAAAACATTCATTTCATGTAATTCAACCAGGCCTGTCTATTGAGTCTGATTCCCTTTGCATGGCCTCACATGTACTGAGAACCCAGGAATGGGCAATTCCAGAAATAGAGGATATTCTTCGAGTGTTCGACTCGATATCTAACTCGTTCGCTGCGCTCACTCGTGAGATATGGAGTCGAACACGAGAAGATAAAATTCATATCCACAAGCGGGCATGTAATATTATGTTTATTATATAAACACCGGATAAACTCCTGTGAAAAAGGCGCGATTTATTATGTAACCATAACGACGGTGATCTCTTCACGTGTGAAGATAACATGTTATCTTCACGTGTGAAGATATGAAGTTTTCCCGGGAAAGCTCACTTGGTATTTCACTGGTGGTAAATATCCATACCCAACCACGGACGGCTTCCATGCTTTAACCCCCCATTGCCTTCGGAAATTCCCAAATGCATTATTCCCCATGCCCTCAGAATTCCATAATCGTGAACCCCCCCTCCCCTTCAGAATTTCTGGGTTTTTTTGGAAGTAAATTTTCGACTTAACAACGGCTCCATGAACAAACGAACGTGAATTTATGCTTCCTCAAGGCTGTGATAAAGCGGCGCCAAGGCGACAATCTTTACTCTTCGGCGACAAGAAAAACCTACATGTACCGCTAGTGGCCAGGCTGTGCAAACTCCTTATTGAGTCTGAATTTGGCTATAAAAATAAACATCACTTACGCTAGTTTTACTCCTCTTTGTTTTCTTGTGTTGTTTTAACGTTTCCAAAGCAAAATAGCTCAAATTCAGACTGTTAAAATCTTTCGGCGGGCAAATATCGTCGAGTCTTTTCAAAAGACTCGCAAAGGACTCTTTTGCGATCTTTCCTCGTTGCGTCAGTTTATATGTCATGTAGTGTGCACGAAAAGTGTTCTCGACCCATATACTTCATGTAGTGTACACGAATGCTTAAAATAATTTGGCAGCCGTTCCTTGGAAGCGAGGGACTAGTGCGAGCAAGTGCGAGTTTTTTACTGTTCATCGGACAGGAGTAACAAGAAATTTGCACACAGTAAGATACATTTTCAGATTTTATTTATGTGACAAGAAATTAATCAAGGTTAATGTGAAACCCACATTTTACCGTTCATTGCTATAAGTTATGAGCGTAAACATGTATCTGATCTATCGATGCTTGTCTTCTCAGCTTCCGCGGTCATACGTTCGCGGTTTATTTACGAACTATAAAAGTCCACAACGATAGCGTTTTCAAGGAACTCACTCTATACTACACTTTCTACTCCAGAAATGCAACTTCTGATATCCCCCCATGCCTTCGGATTTCCAATCGTAAATATCTCCCCATGCCCTCAGAATTCCATAATCGTCAACCCCCCTCCCCTTCGGAAATCCAAAAAGCCGTCCGTGGTATAGGTATGGATATTTTCTGGAATCGCCCAATGGACATTTTAAGCAAATTCTAGTTACATACAACACCTAAGCACTAGAGGAAGAGAAATCTCTCATCAGTTTGAACATTGATATTGCCAGTGGCAATGACTGAGACAAACTCATTAGTAGGCCTTTTACTTTAAACATGTTCAAGCAAGTTGAGCAAGACCAAAACGGTGTTTTTCACATTTGTCTACAAAATGCAGTACCGTAATCTTGGATTTGTATTTTTTGCCACTTACATTGATTGCCCTCAACCTAAGGGTTGTTAAAGCAAACCATACCCAACTTCCACAATATCACCAGTTTGCCATGATTTATTTAATTATTCCTTTTATTGTAATTTAATTTTTTATTTCTTCAGAGGATTCACTCATTAGGGACTCATTTTGTATGGGGTTGGAAGGCAGCTTGTGGTATTGATAGATAGTCCTTCACCCCCTTCATCTTCAAATTATTTTCCTGCCCCCCCCCCTCCCCCTTGTACCCTAAATTGTTGAGATGACCTCCTAAAGTGTAACCTGAATGCTTATCATCTGGTGATGCTGTTAGTGGTACCCTGTCTTTCCGACCTGCTTCGTCTCTTGGGAGCTTACGATTTCTTTTCCTCTTACTTCCCCGGTTTTTTCCCAGCTTGTTTTGGAAGATTAGATGCAGCCATTTTGTTTAAATTGGGTTCATAGCTACCTGCGTAATTTCCTAGATTACCTAACAACTTGCTCACTGCTAGACAATGAGCACATGTTAGAACTGAATTAAATCGATAACACTGGTAATCACATTTTATGCAACCACTTTCAAACACCTGGACAGTATGTACATTTCCTTGTGTAAGAGATATATATTTGGATTATCAGAAATTTTACCAAGATCAAGAATTTCACTGGAGCCTTCCAAGGACCCTGTAGGTATTCTGGGAGCCCAGATGATTTAAATGGTGTTCGGCGTTCGGCGTTCGGCGTTCGGCAAATTACCCCTGGCGTATCTTGATTAATAACCCACAGTTATTCAGAAGTCTAAAATCTCGGTGTGAACCTGTCTAAACTGAGTGGGTGTTCGTTGTCTTTTTTATTGATGGGTATTGATCATTGTAAGGGCCATGTTTTAGGATATAAACAAAAGAGTGTAGAATTATTTTGTTTAGCCATTCAATATGGCGGCGATGATCTCACGGGAATACCAATAATGGACCTTTTAGGCTACATGGCAGCCATTTTTGAATTTATTATGGGATGCTTAAGAAGCAAATACATTCTAATTTGCCCCAGAAGCATACCGTAATTGTCAATAAAAGGACAGACGCACGTAAAACTGACGTCTATTTGTTTTTTTACGATAATAAACTGTCAGGTTGTCCGCTCTCGCTGTTGCCGCATCGCATAAATTATAAATTCATGTGTCTATCCGCTTATTGACGACAAAAAGTAGCCAATGAGCGCGCGAGAATTTGTGCTGTTATCGTAAAAATGATATTGGACCAGGTAGTTTCAATTTACGAGACACATTTATACCTGAATTTTTGAAAACAGGGTTAGCAAAGATAAGGGCTCATTCTACTACTTGGCAATTAAAAGCAATAAAATCCGTCCAAAGGCCGATAAAAAAGCCTATATCTGACGCCGAGCAGTAAGTTAATGGTCCCTAGAAGCATTCCAATGAGTCGAAGTTTAGAATGACGCAAATTTTAGAACATTTATTCAGTAACCTGACTTCCGGCGAAGTTTCAAAACGGTGTCATTTCAGCCTAGAAATTTTTAAGTTCAGTTCGCTGCAGCGATAGAGTGCCTGATAAGGCTTACATAGCAACTTACATAGTCAGCAAAACACTACTTTTTTCGCGGTCCGATAAACTACAGGATTTCGCATGGAATAGACAACAAACTGAATGAAATTAAACATAGTGCACAACTTGTCACCTTGTCTGCACAAGCGACTGGTCTATGGCTCAATGCCATTAGAGCTCGCTGAAACTAGACCTAGATCCAATTTTTCCGAGTCGAGAAATGCTTTTTCCAAGGTACGATCAGCTAAGCTTAACACCGACGTAAAAATATTAGTGCCTGACACAGACTATTTTGGCAAAACAGCACTTAAACAAGACATCATATACCTGTCAACACCATGCGGAAATCACACTATCACACACTTTCGCTGCACTGGTTCAGGCTTACACAGCAACTTAAATAGACAGCAAAACCATACTTTTTTCGCGGACCGATAAACAACAGGATTTCGCATGGAATTGATTCCTACATGTCAGCATAAACGACGCCGTTACGTGACATTTCAGCCTAATATCTCTCTGTATTTCCAGAAACATACCTAGAGAATTTGACTTGTCCTGACTGATAATCTTGATACAATTCTCTCCTAGAGCTAGCTCTCCACAAGGCTTATCGTAGTTCAAATAAAAAGGAAATAACTTTTCTGTATGCCTTTCGAGGCCAGGGAGTCTAAATTCACTTTGTTTTAGTTGAATCACGAATTGTACAATTTAATTAGCAGTGCATTAAAATGAAATTCGAGTCTAAATAAACACGAACGTACACATATCAAAACCACAGCGGAGAGTTGATCTATAGCTTTCTAAAGGCCTAAATCGTCCTGAATGGACTGAGCAAGAGCTTCTTACATGGAGAATCGCTTGAACTTCAAACAAACTCGGACATAATTAATTGCCGCATGCTGTCAGCAGGTCAATTACCGACCGGAAACCACAGCAATAATCTCCCCCGCGCTAGCGAATTACAGACATGTCTGATAGTTAGCTAGGCCGAAAACGCCTGAAATTGATAAAACAAGGAAATGAAAGGTTTACTCACGATCGATCAGCCTTTGACGTGCTTTCCTTGACACTGTTCGTGGCCATGTTTTGCTCGCAAATAGCAATGTCCCGGATGTACTTCGATTTCAAGCGGCGGGGAAGTAGAATCTCATCTCTACAACAGATTTTTTTCTAAGTCTTAGTCCGCATCAAAGTTCAGGCCAAATAACGCCAACAGCAGCTAGAAATGTCTGCTACATTGCACGTCTAAGCCCTAAATTGATGCGGCTAAGGCTCTTTGCTGTCTAAAGCAAGCACACATTATCGTCACATGCAGCGTGTCCAAACGGGACTAAATCACGTCCCGCACCCAAAAATACATCTCAGGACGGCTTCATGCACGATAATGGACGACGCTTGCTAGCAAATCGTTCGACTTGCACCTTCATTGGACTTAATGATGTCCTCCGGCAGACTTCCTTTAGACAGCAGTTATAGAAAGCTAATTGAACAACGCCACCTCCGAGATACCGCGCGAAACTAACATTCAGCCGAGTGTAGCCTGGGTAAAACTTAACACCAAGTGGATAAGGGGCAAAGAGAGGGAGGGAGGGGGGAGGGGGGGGGGTTGGGC
>JAHPZR010021088.1:15000-22500 GCA_019787425.1 Platygyra sinensis | reverse complement strand
GGTTTTGCAAAAAGAACCAACTAAATCAAAATGCTTTGTGTCTAAAGTTGCAGATGCTGAAAGTTCCACTCTGACTCCACCCCTTCCTACAACGGCAGTCAAAAGAAAAGGCATGGACATAGGAATATTAATTGACAGTTCCTCTGGTGTAACCGCTGACGAGTTCAAACGTCTGAAATCATTTATCTTACAGCTGGTCAACTCGATCAACAAGAATTTCAGCAACGTTCATTTTGGAATCATCGTCTACAGCGACAAACCTGATCTTGTCATGTCCCTGCAGAATGTGGATCGAATCAAAATAAAATCAATCATCCAGGATGTGAAATATAACCCTGGGGGACACCGTACCGATCTCGCCATGTTGTACGCCTCCCAGAAGCTGTTCTGTCCCGAGGGATGCAAGGATCACCCGGAAGTGGAGAATGTGTTGATAGTTTTCACGTCAGAGAAAACGGATGCCGAATCTCTTCCATACAGTTTTGTAGCGCCCATAATGAAGGTAAGTGAGTAAGCATGCCTCATAAACAATATGATTCAGAATGGTTCTGACACTCTTCAGAATATAAGGCAAGTAAAGTCTGTATACAAGCCAAATGGCCCATCATGTCGGTGCTTATCCTGGTTTCTGTAACATAAAGTGACTAGGATTATTTTTACTTCCCCCCCCCCCCCCCCCGTACTAGATGAGATGCTAGTCCATCGCAGGGTTACCTCCCACTTTTAATTTCTCAGTACCCATTTATACAACTGGTTGGTGAAAGGCACTGTGAGAGCAAAGTGTCTTGCCCAAGAACTCGGCCAGGGCTCGAACTGAGACCCCTCGATCTGGAGTCGAACGCACTAACCATGCATGAAGCCAGCGCGCCTCCTACACTTCAGGGCCCGGTTGTTCAAAATCCCGATTAGCGCTAATCCACGATTAAAATTTAATCTGAGATTAGATTGCGTTGCTTAAAGCCCAATAAACGCTAATCTGACTCTAATTGCCGGGTTAAATTTAATACACCCCCGAAGGAAGATTAAATCGCTAATCGGCCGATTAATATTGAAATAAAATGGCCGACTTGTCGTTTGGCCTTCCTTGCGTGAGACAAAGACGAGCACGAATTTATCAATATAACGATAGCATACTGATTAACAGCAATCAAAAGCTTCGCACTCGCTACAGATTTAGCAGAGCCTCAATTGAATACAATACAAACCACCGCTCATAGAGGCGATTTAAAAAGGTAAACGAATTGTTGATACGCTCTGAAACCAATCGACCAAGTGCTGATAGCATTACAATTTTATGCGAGTGGTGGCTTACTGCAAGTTCTCGGCGCAAAACTGGAGTAGACAAGTCCACCATTTCACTGGCAGTCCATAACGCAGACGCCATTTTGGGAACAATCACAGTGCTTACTCACGGGAAATTGCATTATGGGATACTAATTGTCGATTAGCGAGACAATATAAGGGGTTTTTACACCACGTACTAACCGTTAATCAGCGATCAACTAATCTGCCCTCTAATCGGGCTTTGAACAACGTTCTAAATTCCTCAGATTAGCTAACCCGGTGTTAGTGGTTTTAATCGAGGATTAGGCTTAATCGGGGGTTAGTTTAATCGGGTTTTTGAACAACCGGGCCCAGATTGGTACAACTTCCAAGGAGCAGGCAGAAAATTGTAAACGCCTTCCACTATTCAGTTTTTGTTTCCTAAAAATTCCGGTAAGGAATTTCTTGTAGGGCGGGAGTGAGGGCGGGTGAGCTGTTACTTGCCACTGACTTTCCTTCTTTTTACAGAATTGTACGTGGAATATAATCGCAGTAGGAATAAGCCATGATGTTAGCAAGGCGGAGCTGATCAAAATAGCGGTAGGAACACCGGACGGCGCTCTCAAAGTCAAATCACCGGATCACCTTAACTCAGGAGTCATCTCTAAGATCGAAGGAATTCTAAACAACCTCTATCCATGGACAGTGCCTGGCTCTTAGAGCAAATGTGACACCGTCAAGTTTCCTTCAAATGGAAATCAAGTCCCTGAAAATCAAAGCCAGATGGCAAATTATGGTGTCACGCCTTGGGCCAGTAAAACCGTTTTAGTATAAATGGTAGTTTCAAGGGGTATAAGACAACATTCGAAATTAAATTGTGGGTTTGTTGATAAAAAAGAAAATTAGCTGTGATCATTCTAGAGTAATTGAATTTCAAACCATAACCAATTGCGAATCCAGTCTATTTTCAAAATAAAATTTTATTACTTACTTGCGTTTCTTGAGATATTTCTTGGTGTATTGCTTGATTTTTCTTGTCCAGCAGATGCAGTTAGTAATATAATGCAAAATATGTATCTGTCGTTTTCAGGTTTTCATGAGTTGATTTTGTTGCTAAAGTGCAAACACTGCGTTCCAGTTGGCTCGATTTCCGCCTATTTCTAGGGTCCGTTTGCTTTCTTCCCCTTCGGCGCGGGGCAGGGAGAGGCTAGCGCGGGCTCCCTCCCCGAACAGCGGCCCCAGATTAGCTTCAGATTAGTTCGCTTCAATCCCTAAATTGTTCGTATGGGCCTTGTCAAGAGGATTTTTAATGGACCTTTATACCGATGTCATGCAGTACCGACAACAGTTTTGCATCTTTCATGTAAACAGCAAACCATCTCCACAGATCAATTTATCATATCGAACTTAGTAAATATGCGAATTTTCAATATACAACAATCCTTTAGAAACTGGTCAAAATATGGGGGTCCTAAACTTGCCAATTTTTTCAAAGAAGTGTATCCCAGGCGGGGTGACAAGGCTTGCCCCTGACAAAAGTCATACATATCGATGTAAAAATATAGGCAAGTTAGGTGTCCCATACTTTCTGTGTTTGCAACGAATTCAAATGAAACTTCGCATATTTACTAAATTCGGTCTGATAAATAGAACGGGGAGGCTTAAGTTTGTGTTTAAATGAAACAGTCGAAAAGCGTTGCACTGGGAACAAGATTCAACCTCCAGCTCTACTGATACTGATGGAATATGATGATCTCAACTGGAGAATAAGATTTTTAAAATGTCACTTGTAAGCCGTTTCGTTTTCCTTTCAAAACTGAACCATTCAGTATCGCTGATCGCGCCAGAGGGGCCCATTTACCGCTTTCTTCAAGTCTATTGTTACAAAACAAAGGAAACACTTACCTTTAGCCTTAATTTCTTCAACTTGAAGTCCATATAGGAAGTCTATTACAACCGCCCTTGAACCTTTATCTGAGCTCTCTTGTGTGCTCAGTTCAACATGATAATATAGCACTTTGAATTGCATTCGTCGATAAGTTTGAGAGCGACATTTCGTTCGGGAACACCCCTTCACTAATTGCAAAAGCGAACTACATTGTTCCCGTGTTATGGGGCAGATGCATTTGAAAATTCTACGCGCGCATGTGCGATTATTTGTTCAAAGAGAAGAATTCAGTTGAACTGACGACAACTAACCGACCAATCGCCTTGGCATAAAAGCAGTTATCAAACCTTTTCTAACTAAGTTTCCTGCTGTTCATTCTCGACATAGTTTAAGGTTCAATCATTTCCAGAATTTCAATACTTCAATCAACAAAACAACTGAACAAAACAAAACAATGGTCCTTTTTGAGTTAAACAAAAAGAAATTTCTTGGCTCGCACTTTTTCGTTCTTTCCATTTCTTTATATCACATATCCCTGTTGGTTACTCAGCTGAAAGGCTAAAACCCCGGAAAGGCTTCTTCAAAAACAATAAATTTTTGTTCCATAGCTTCCGCTCGTTTTGGCTGGATGAAACAATTTCAACAATTTCTTTCCTAAAAAAAAACAACAATATTGCTTCAAAATCATTCCTTGCATACGGCGGCTGAGCCCGCAGTACGAGCGGCAGCCAAAACTTAGCTGTCCTACCGAAACGACACGATAATAGCCTTTTTCTTCGCAGGTAACAAAAATAGAGACAATGCTAAAGTTGCTTTAGTTTCTTCTAATACTTAACTCGAGAATTCCGGGTTTAGTTTGACGAGAAACAGGATATTTTGTTCAAAATAAGACAACTATTACCCTACCTGGCGACACTCGACGAACTACGAGCGAGTTGCCATGCCGGACGCGGGCGACTCAGGCTGCGTTCAGACTTGGTGCCCGAGCACGGTGCCCGAGCACGGTGCCCGAGATCGATTCTTGATGGGCACTAATGTGAACACACCTTTTTTTCAAGTACCCACGCCAGAATTCGGGCACGGTGCCCGTACCCGAGTACAAGGTCGAGACCTTGTACTCGGGCACTGACCTGGGCACTGTTTCCCTGTGTGCACACGTTTTTCGTTAGTTCCCTTGCACTTTACCCAAAAACCACTGCTTTGCGTACCCACAATTCTTTGGTATGCTTACATCAAAATGGCGTCCTACGGAGCAAAATGGAGTAAGGATGGAATTTTAAAAAGCCCTTATAGATGCCTACAGTGACGTGAAAATGTCAGCAGACCCAATGACAACAAACAGGGAGCTTTATAGTTCAATCAAGAGCCTCCTTGAACAAAACAAAACATTCAATCCTCTTGAAATGGCAACGCAGGTTTCCGTGACAATCCGCGCTAATCGTCGCTTGTCGTCGTAGTCCATTTGGTCTCTTATTTTGTTTCATATTGAAACACGACATAAAAAAGGTAAAGAAACCGTAGAAAGCAATAATCAAGCAGATACATTGAACACGGAACGCATGCCTGATGCGATTCGCACACTTATTAAATGCAGTGGACACGTGCTCGGTTTGTTGAATGTGAACATATCAACATATCGAGTACCCAGTGTCTGAACACAGCACCATTTTGTGCCGGTGCCCAGGCACTAGTGCTCGGGCACCAAGTGTGAACACAGCCTCAGATTTGGCGTCAAATTAGAAGCTTGGAGACACAAACTTCTTCATATTTTTCACATTTTAAGAACTGATAGGGTTTTGACAATTGTAAATTCCCTTTTCGTGAATATTTAGTGCCGTCTCCAGCGACAAAAGTTGGCTGGCTTCAATGCCTTTCCTGTAAACTTACATTGACGTCAGGACAGTAAATTTTTTCCCGCCTGCTCAATCCTGATTGGTCAATTCAAATTTCCCGCGCGCCGACCGTATGCAAGGTTCGACTTTATACATGTGAGATGGTCAAGCTTGATTATCTAAAGATCTTCTTTCCAGTTACTACTACAAACAAATTCGATAAAAGAGATTCTATGGACGAAAAGAAAACAGTTATTTTGGGGTGGAAATGCAGGACTAAGAGGCGGGAAGGAAGTTTCCCTGACCTATAGCAGGATATCACGAATTCGAAATTTTCTTTTTTGTGAAATTTCAATTTTGCTTTTCAATGCATATTTCTTTAGTGTTCTCTTTGTAAAAAAAAGAACGCCTGATGGCAAGTTATTCTACTGCAAGGAAAGAAGGCAAGTTGTGATAGCAAGGCCCGGCATATACTTGTAAAACACGATATGCGATATTTTACTAACAATAAAAGCAAGTGACAGTAAGAAGTTACTTGTTGCTATGACGTCATTTGGTTATCATGTGACCACAGATGCGACCCGGCAAAAAATAAAGTCGCTTGGTCACAGGGAACCCTCACATCCGTTTAGAATATAAATAAAAGATCAAACTACCTTTATCGCGGGTGTTTTGTATTTTGTGGCGGCCATTTTGCAGGGCGCTAGTGCGAGGTCTGGAGCCGAAATTACGGAAATCGCTCGGACCCAGCTCGGAGCTCTAAGAAAATGACATCACCCTCGGTGAGCGATCGACTTCTTAAGGTCGATTTACACGGTACGACTTTCTCGCATGCGACAAGTTTACGACGGGCCTACGACATGAATTGTTTCGTGTAAATCAAACCTACAACTCGCTTACGACTGTTGAGTACGTCAAAAAAATTGTCGTAGGATTTTAAAACATGTTTTAAAACGCCTCGACAATCGTAGCCGATATTTATAAAGCATACGCATTTTGTGACAAATTTCTACTGAGTAGGGGACGAAGGAGAAGTTTTCTTGCGTCAAAATGGCGGACGAAGTTGTTGTTGACGGTTTACGGTCGTTTTGATACAAAGTCGTTTCGATACACTCAAGTTGTTTCGATACAAATCGAAGTCGTTTCGATGCACATGCAAAGTCGTTTCGATACACATCTAAAGTCGATTCGATACAAACTGAAGTCAATTCGATACAACCTCCATTTACCTAAACTATAGTTTTGATTCGCTAAAGAAAGCACCATGGAGCCGATGGAGAACGTGTCCCCTACCTGATGCTGAAAGCACCCGAGTCGAGGATATGTCCCACGCTGAGCCTGATCCATCACTTCCCAGCACAGAAGAATCCTCACTTCAGGACCCAACCCCTGCAGAGCAGTCCTCCAGTTTTGCAGTCACCATATGCAGTCACGTACGAAATAGTCACACAGAGTTCTAAAAGAGGCCGCCTAAAGTTAATCGGCTCTGTACGTCCAAAAGTCAATCCTTGTCGGGCCACAGTTCGGGAAAACTGGGTAATAAAATTCTCTCGATCGCTGTCAGATATGAGGCGCCAAAGTGGACAAAAAATGCCGGTTAGCAATTTTTCTTTCCAATTACACTGAATATGTTCTAAACTCAATATTTTTTCCTGAATTTACATGTTAGATGCCAAATAAGTAAAAAAAATTCCTGCTAATTTTCGTATTTATTTTCTAAACTCTACAGTTGCCTTCTAATTGCAAAGAAAATGCGTTACGAGTACAAAACGAAATTGTCGAAATATGTTTTAGACGTTCCAATGTTGTTATTACATTCTATTTCATAAAAAGTATTCTAATAATTATTTTTTCATACCAAGTTGAAAAAACTCTGCTCATAAGAACAAAAAATCATCCTATTCTTTGTCAAAAATACATGGTAATTGCAAAAGTACGTTCTAATTAGTATGCAACTTTTCTCTGTTGAGTTTTTTCGTGCTGAGCGTAAAAATTCGTGCCAATTGAAAAAGTATCTTCTAATTTAGCATGCAACTTTATGCTCCAAACAGCTGTGCTGGCCTAAAGCATCGTGGGCGTTTGAGGTTAATTTCACGCCAAATGTCTATGTTCGCCATTTTTTGTCGATTAAAAAATGGCGAAAAACGGGAACTTAACGTCCGATCTGCGGGAAGCTTATAGCAAAATCAGTGAAGTTGGCCGATTGCTGGCTCCGCTGACTTCACAAGGACGAGCCATGAGGCTCCACAGTTAAACAGACCGACCGTAAACAGTGAGGTGAACGACCCTCAGTAGGCTTTTGTACATTATGCTTTTATTTCCCCAGTAAAATGCTCCACCTTAATGCCCCATTTTCTCCACTAAAATGCTTGGTTTCCCGGAAAAATGTCACTATAATGCTTGGTTAATGCTCGTACACAGAAGTTTTAAATTTTCAGAATAACAGTTCAGAGTGCTTAACAATAACGTATACTTAGTACAACAAGTTAACAACAGCGCATGAAAGAGTTTTAAGAT
>JAHPZR010021088.1:0-10000 GCA_019787425.1 Platygyra sinensis | reverse complement strand
AACCACTTTCAGTGTTCATAATTTTTTTAGAAAATAACCTGAAGTGTCCTTCAGAGAACGATGCTTACAGCAGAACCAAAGAAAGCGATGTCTGACTAAATAGGCCCTTTAGAGGATCCAGTCACATAGTACGGAATAAATTACGCTGGGACGCAAATGACGCAGTGGGACTTCCCAAACAAAAGAACTCTTACTAGTCATGCCCGACTTTCCTTTGTTTTGAAAGTCTCACTGCGACATTTGCCTCCCAGCGTAATTTATTCCGTACCATGTGACCGGATCCTGCAAAGGGCCTATTGCAAATTTAAAAGAAACCTTTGACCATTACCATAAAGCTAAAAATTATAATTGTAACAACATCGTCAGTTCATAATAATAACACAGAGGCCTAGTAGGGTAAAGCGAAGGCACGATCTACAATCCCTCCACACGGTGGTTCACTAGCAAGTTGACTGTCCTGGCCACGCAAATCTAGTAGTATGTAACCCCACGTGTGTATGGAAAGAAAACCTGAGATTCTATCAGATACGATAAGCATTACAACCAGTTCAATTGCCTGTTGGTAAACGCTAAATATCTTCAAAACGCTTTTGCGGTTTAACTGTTTTTCCACTTGTCCACTGTCAACAATTTGCCCTTTGAAAATGGGGAGGAAAAAGGGAAAACCCCGGGAACGAGGTTGCATGATCAATGCAATACGCGCACCAACAGGTAATCGACTCAGCGGAACTGAGCTAAACTGAAAATTATTTAGCTTGGTGATACTTCGGGAGTCATCTGCTGTTTCAATGTTGGCGTTACGAGAGACCACGTAGTCCTAGCCGGCACACCGATATCTGAAATTTCTGGGAGTATCCCCTCCCCACTGTAGCTACAGCTAAAAGTCATTCAAGAACAAGAAATAATTGTTCCTGGCTAGTGCAACTTTAAAAATCGCATTTCAATCTACTGTCACTGCTTTAAACTTTTAATCGGTTTATGTAAAATTGTGAAATGTTGATCATTTGCGCAAGAGTAGTGAAAGCGTGACTGGGCTGGTCATACGGTTGTGTTACACTTTTACTTTTACTGAGTCTCGAATATCAGTGACGCAGGACGGTTGCTGATATTTTAAAAACGAGTGATGTAGCAGCTCTCCTAAGGTCTCACATGATTGGCTTGCTACCCTTTGAGAGTACAATAGAACAAACAACAGAAACAATGCCCCTAGCCCTAAAACAATAAGAGCTGCTAAAATGATAAAACAAAAGCAGCTTAGGACAGCTGTTACATTACTGTTAAAAACAGACTCATGTGGCCCGTTTCGTACAGCAGAAAGCTTAGGCTCTTTAATACAATGCGGAGTGGTATTGAGGGGAATCAACGGCTTTTAGGTATGTTTCCTGTAACATTTTCGGACGAAATTAGGACATTTTTAAAACATTTTGTTTATTTGTTTGGGTCGGACCGTTTCACAGTTTTCACTTGTTTTCAACTTACATAGGCGTAATTTATTTCAAACTTTTAACTTACGCTTCTGATGATCTCGGTTTGATTTTGTTGTTTTACCGGTAATACATTGCCGTATTAACCTCTCGAATTCTTGAGCTTGAACCGAGATCGGCTGTTTGCCAAATTAGAATCAGTAAGGGCACCTTTCTAATTTGCTTCAAGACATTTCAACTTGATTAATTTTAAGTCTTAGCTTTTAACGTCCTTAATGCTAACTTGACAGCATTCCAAGTTGATCCATTATTGTGTCTTTACGAACCCAAAGCTCACGGTGTTGTTTACGGGAACACACGGGATGACAAACTAGACATGACGGCAAACACGGAATTAAACAAAGTTAAAGCGTTTCAAAAACGTCTAAAAACAGTTTTTATGTAGTGGAAAGTACAGTACCGGACGGAAGTAACCTAACAGAAAAATCAACACGGAACGCGTTCTTGGAGCGTTCCAATCAGCGTTCCTTTAGCGTTCCCTTGGCGTTCTCCTAACATTCTGGAACGCAAAACAGAACGCGTTCTAAAGAAAATTTCAGAACGGAAGGAACACAGGAGCGCGTTCTGAATTTTCTTTAGAATTTTCAGTAGAACGCGTTCTCGTTAGTTCTTCCCTGAAGACAAGCTTTCCGAAAGGAGCGAGCGAAAGCACAAAAAATAAACCATATCCGCAGTAACCACAGACACAAGATCAGATTTCACGACATCGATTCTTCAAAGTTAAATACATGGTGGGCCAAAATATTAAAAAAATTTTTCAACAAAAAAGAACTCAATTGGATGTGTAAAACTGCTCAGAAAACAAGAATTTTTTTCATACTTTTCCGCGCGACAAAATGACTCCCACGAGAGCCGAGAAATTGAATATGCGAAAATGAGTTAATTATCGACTTCGGAGGACAAAACGAAAGCAAATACATCGGAATCCGCGGTTCATTCTTGTACTATAACGGCTTACATTAAAAAAAAAAAAAAACAACGGAAAATAAAAGCGAAAGACGCATGTAAAAATCAATCTGAAAGCAAGACATCAAAAATTTAATCGCCGAGCGACGAAATATTTACAGCGCTGCGAAAGAAAGTTAAAAGTTGGAAATCAAAAAGACCGTAAAAACGAGTCCATTATTTTGACATAAATGATATTTCAACTGTGCTTAATTAGTGCCCATTTAGTTCTTTTCTCAGCAGTTCTGTAGTAGCTGAATTAGATTCAAATAAAATATTTGAACGAAGCGAAGAAACTAAACAAACAAACTGCGGAAGTCGCCGTAAATTAAATATGCAGAAATCCAGCGTGCAAACGAAAACACTGTTCACTTTTAATTTCTAAAATTCACAAATAGGCAACCAAATGAAAGAAACGTGACAAGAACTTCAGTAAAAATAAAGTTTCATTCAGGATGAGGGGAAAAAAACTTTCTGAAAGCAAAAAAATGACCAAGTTTTGTAAACGTGCTTCCCTGCGTGACCGCATGTTCAAATTATATTCTTCACGCTAATAGGCCTTTTGCAACAGTTGGTCACGTGACGTGCTTTTCAAGAACACACTGATTAATCATTGGTAATGCATAATGTAATCAGAAATGGAAAGAACAGTTCCAAATAAGCTTACATGCAAATTTTCAGGTTTATATCTTTTAAGGGGGAATTTTTATGGACGTTAAAAATTAGAAGGATTTGTATGAAAAGAACTCGCTTTGCCCACCAGTCACGCTCCAGTGGTTTTCCATACAAATCCTTGTAATTTTGCAAGTTTTCAAGCTGCCATAAAATCTTTGCCTTTCGGTGTAAGGGCCTAGAAATTTCCATTTTTCCTAATATTTTACCCCTCTTTCTATCTCCAATGGTTATATGCCGGCAGCTTCTTTTGGTAGTGACTAATAACAGAAACGGTTTCTGGAGGGCAAAGCTTCCTCGCTTCCATACAAAACCTTCTAATTTTTGCAATATTCAAATCGTCATTAAATCTCAACCTTATACGGCATTGGTCTGAAAATTGGTGTCCTGGTTATTTAAAACATGCTCTTTCCAGCTCTGAAATTCATTTTGCTGTAGCTAAAAGTTTAGAAATTATCGGTCACGTGACCAACTGTTGCAAAAGGCCTATTAAAGCGAAAGCTTGAGATTTTGCGGCCAACTTTTCGGTCAGTTTATCGGCCATGACTTTACCAATAGTTCCAAAGGTCGAATTCATCTTCGAAATAATGTTGTACATTACTATTTTTCTTTACGGAAGTCCAGGAAGCTGCTTTAAATCCCGGCTATAAATCTTCGGTCGGTAAGCAAAACTCACTTGAAAGCGAGTACACCGATCGTAAGGAAAAGTTTGATGACTCAGTACACCTTGATCTTTCATTCTGAAGTAGTTTATTTGGCCCCAGCGCGCTATGATTACGCAAAGGACGAAATCTGAAATGAAGAAAAACGATGAACTTGCTTCGAAAGAACTTCAAAGAATTTTGTTAGCATGCTGCAATAACATTACAGTCTCTGCACGAACCATAACTCAGTTCTCAATGGAACGCATTCTCGCGTTCTCAATACGCGTTATCATGTTCTCAATAGAACGCGTTCTTGTTCAGAACGCGCTCCAGCTCACCAGAAATTTTGGCGTTCCTTTGGTGTTCCCGCAGCGTTCTATTTCGCGTTCTATTTGCGTTCCAGTAACGCGTTCCGTGTTAGGTTACTTCTGTCCGGTACTGTATGTTTCAATGATAGCAGTGAATTGACAGGATTTTTAATTAATGGTAGCCTTTTATTTTCGCCATTGAAATTGATTTGTCTCTTGTTTGTGTACAAATATTGTGTCACTTGCGCCCAACACATTGACATAGATTTTCGTTTTTCTCAAAGGGAAATACTGCGAGTTCGAGCATGAAACTTGGCATGGTATATGTTTAATAATGATATTTTAAGGATATAAAGTAAAATAATCAAAAAGTGAGGTACCAGATGCACTTTTATGCTGTTAAACATGACCTACATTGTGCCGCCATTTTTAACACGCTTGAGAGGTGTTTTTAAAATGGTTCGGAAAACCACTAGATAAACATATCTAAGATTAATTTAAAACGAAAAATAAATTAAAACGGTTGTTCCACATTTGTGTGAAGTTTGAAGTCAATTGAATTTATTCTAAGACCTTAGCAGCGCTTTGTCCTCGCACCTTATTTCGGTCATTTTATTACACGAAAAACCGCACTTCGACCGCGCTTTCAAATTTTCGCGAATTTCTAAAAAATAAAAATTCGCTGGAATCTTTAAATATGATTTTTAGAATTAGGTCACCTAAGGGTATCTTTGGGCAAATTATGAGCGATTTGCCAAATGGGTCGTTGACTGGCGTTTCTCGATCCTAAGAGTCAGCTATTCTTAAGAACCAGTAAAATTTAGCTCAGGCTCAATGTTCTTATTTTTTCGGCCATTTCAGCCTCAAAATGTTCCTATTTTGTTCTTAAAATTCTGTGTTCTCTAATGGCTCCAAATGTGGTTATACCGTACTATACAGTACTGCACTGTAGGGACCCTGACCTGCAGGGTACCTAAACCATACCTTTCACATGCACCATACAGTGATGGACAAAGAACCTGTACTTATCAGTACATGTAGTGTTCAGTGTTTATACTCATACATGTAATCTGTTACTGTTTACACACGAAAAGTATGATAATGAAGTTTAAGAGTGATGAATATATCTGGAAGACTGTATAGTAAAGACCCTGAATTTTGAAAAGAAACGTTGGCTTCACACTGTCCTCGCGGTCTGTTTGTTTGGTGAAAAACATTTCAGCCTCAGATTGTTCTTAAATTGTTCTTATTTTTCGAGCGATTTCAGCCTCAATGTTCTTATTTAATAAGTTTGTTCTTATTAAAAAAAAAAATAGTGTATTCCATTCAGCTTAGCTCTTCGCATCCGCCGTATTTGTTCTTCTGACGCTAAATTCACACTTCGCCTTAATGAACTAAGAACATATCTCCTCGCACGAGGTTATGATAACACTTTCCTTGACTCACAATTCAAACGTGCCACTAATATTTCTCGCTCTGAAGCTTTACATACTAACCGTCACGATTCCATTGACCGCTTACCCTTTGTTGTTACATATAACCCATCACTTCACATTTCTAATATCCTACGTAAACATTTTCAAATATTACTTTCCCCTAAACGCTGCAGGGAAGTTTTTAAGCACCCACCCCTTTTCGTCGCTAACAGACGTACTTCTAACCTTCGCGACATTTTAGTTAAAGCTAAGCTGCCCACTATCACGACCCCTAACAACACTAGTTTACCACCGGGATCATTCCGCTGTGGACAAGATTGCGCTACTTGTCCTTACATTACTAACGGTCTTACACACTATACTTTCTTCTCTACTGGTGCAACCCGTCAAATCAAGTCACACATATAACCTGTAACACCAAAAATTTAATTTACATGATATTGTGTAACCGCTGCCATTTACAATACAGATTCAACGAACATAGACGCTCTGTCGACAAAACTAACGTTAAATCCAAGCCCACCACTGTTGCCGAACATTTTCTGTCTCATCCTAATCATTGCCATACTGGCATGCAACTTATCCCACTCGAACTTATCCACTCGTCACGTGATTCAATAAGAAAAGCCAGAGAGTCCTTTTTAATAGATTTAGCGAGAACATTAGAACCTCACGGTATGAATAGACGTGATGGATCGTGAAACTTGTAACCTTAGAAAGCCTTTTTTATCTTTAATATATTTGTTTTGTTCGTCATTTCCGCCACTCCTTTTGATTTCGAAATATGTATTACGACATTCACCACTATGTAATATTGTAATTTCATTTTTATAAGTTAGTAACATCTAAACCTGAAGAAGGCTGGTCTGGCCAGCCGAAATATTGTCTTAAATATATCACGTTGTGTCAGCCTTGCAGTAGTCTTTCACTTCTCATCGTTTTCATTTTTCAAGTTTGGCTAATTGCTGTTGTGTAAATTTGTCTTTCAATAGGTGTGTTCTTGTATTTGGCTTACCCCGCCTCGATTAGCTTTTTCTAGCTATTTGCGGGGTAGGCCATCCACTAACTATTATATTTGGTTTAATAAAGTTGTTGTTGTTGTTGTTAGATCTCCATCGAGATCCAACGTTAAATCAAGCAGGATCTTCGTTCACGGCTTTGCAGTTTATCTAGTTTGTTATTCAATTCTTATCACGTAATGTTTTATGGTCACGCAATGTTCATAGGCAACAGCCAGAACACGAAGAAATAAGCGAGATATTTATCCTCTTCTCCGGCTTATCGCTGTCGCATCGATCAAACAGTGAAAACCTAACAAGGTTTGAAATAGCTACCGATATCTTGATGGCATTTGCTGGCGAATTTTTTACCAAGGAGTTAGAAGACACAGAGTCGGTATAATGTTTTTCAAATTGAAGCGATAAACCTGCATAAACCGGAGAAGATAAATATCTTGATTCTTTCCGGCTGTTGACGCTTATGAACATTGCGTGACCATAAAACATTTTAAGTAATAGATTAAGATGAATTTATTTATTTTTCTTTCTTTATTCAAGCTATTTATAGGGGACTGAGTTTTCGTGACACCCGATGGGCTAGCCTGTTCATTTTAACCTGCGATCAGGCCCAATTGTGCCATCGCTCCTATGTCTTCTTATGTCGGCGCTCGCTACAATTGGGCCTGATACAAAGTCTCACAGGAGTCTGTGTCTTCGTCCAGAATTTGGACGAAATCTGATTGGCTGATTCAAGAACCGGAAGTCAGTAAGATGTGCGTTTGCGAGGCTTTCGCGAAAGAGCCGCCATTACGGTCAAGTTGGTTTTAGTTTCATAACACAAAACAACAGAGCCTGGCAATTTTTTTATCAAGCGCAGAGGGAAAAGTTCAGTAGTTTTGCTTTGAGGTACCTACTGCATTCACATAAAAGATTTGCGGAATGATCTTCATGAAGAATGATAAGGTAAAGACGAAGCGTCCAGACGAGTTCCCACTGTTATTCGTCTATTTCGAACATTTCCTTTCGCGAAAGCCTGGCAACAAAGACTTGACTGGCTAGCTGGTTTGTATTCAAGAACAATTCAACGAGAAGCGAGTCACGTCGAAGCTTTGATAAATACAAGATCAAAGAAACATGATTGGTTTCAATTTTAGGATGCAAGAGAAAACACTCGTATTCAATGGACAAACATTTTGAAAGGTTGTATTGTTACCATTGTTACTTAAGGCCGTAAAGCTATCTATTATCGTTTGTATGTACGTTCACCTCTGGAGCAACAACATTAATAAAACACTTTTGGCTAATTCACAGTACAGGCTTCTCGATGTCTAAATTAAATTAAAGTTTAAGAATTATTTTTACACTCGGACAATCACTCAGTATTTCGTGAGGGCAGGATAACAGGGCCTATAGTGTTTTGTTGATAGGAATGCATTCAACTCAGAAAACCAGTGAATTATTTAAAACACTAATGTAAATATTGCAGCAAGGGAAATCTATGTGACAAAAATGTAAAACATGACTGAACTCCCATTGCAAAAATTCCCAGTATAAGGTGCAGTAGTTTGAAATGGACCACAAAGGCTGTTGTACTACATAAGCATTACAGGCCTTTTCTTGAGTTAATGAAAGATTAGCCTGTGTCAGGTCAGATCATTGGGTAGTCTATTTGCCTTTCCATGCTGATATAATTAAAATGGGAAGGGCATGTGAAAGAACAAACACACTTGATGAAAGAGTAGGCCTGCAAAGTTCTTAAATTCTGTGCTTTGTCATAACATGAATCTCAGGGTCAAGGTTGGGTGATAGGCCAACTACCTGTTCCCAGAGGCCTTATGACTGACTGATAACATAGCAAACATCTCTCAAGACTACATTATTAGTAATGTACACTGTAATTACTCATCATTATTATTTCTTTGGGGGTTTTCATAAAGCCCCTTCCAGGTAATAAGTGGTCGTGAGCCCACTTCACAAAGTCACAAAAGTCAATGTCATTCACACTTTTTTTCATATTTTTGAAAGAGGGATATCCACACCTGCCATGAGTATGATGAAAAACATTCCCATTCATAAGGTCGGTAACAATAATTTTGACTGCTCCAGATCCTTTGTTCCATGGTCTCCAGACTTCTTCTGATCTAGGTTCATCCATTACCTCATCAAGGGTTTCAAGGGAACATGCTACCCTCTGTGCTGATCTTTTTGTGACGTTTCCCAATAGGGATTTCAAAACCATTTTCAGTGAATCCAATGGCTTGCTTCCCCCTTTTTCCCTCACTGTTAAAAAACCTGTTGGCAAGAAGCCACTTGGCTTCCTCCTTAGAGAGGGCTGCTAATACTTTGGCAAAAAATGCAGGAGTAAATAGGAATACTTTAAGAGTGCTGGTAATTATATTCTACCAGAAGAGCAAACTTAAAACATCTAAAAAGCCTTGCACCACTCCCTTATTGCATCATTTAGATTTAAGAAAAAGAAAACAAACTGCAGTTTACTGGTGTGGTAATTGTAGATGAAGTCTTCTTTGGTATTTTCATTTGCACTGACTTCCTCATTTGATGGTGTTTGTGCATATGTACTCACCCTCTCCCTGTGTTTTGACAAGGAAGCTGTTACACAACAATACGCAAGCCCCATAAGAACTGTAACAGAGGAGGATAGGGAGTGCTTGTGTAATGTACTGTTTAAAGTGAAAGCAAGCCTTAGAGGACAAACAGAAGGTATAATTGTTTGACAAAATTGATACAATATAACATGGATTCTCAAATAATGTCATCGAGACCATAGTGGCCAACTGTGATAAGCTGTTCACCATGGTGGACATCATGCAGATGTGTTTTCTGTCATCACCAAGGCTAACCCTCACTGTTTTGGAAATCTTGTATGAGCTTTTTGGAGACTTCCAACCACAAGTATTGACTACAAACTGTATCAAACAATTGAAACTCATGGTCACGCCCTTGCTTATGCAGGACACAGAAGATATCCCATTTGACAAGTTTTCTGATTGTGAGGAAAATGATTATTTGTGAAGAAACAAAACTTTTGTAAGATTAGCTTACCATATTGCTATATTTCCCCATAAAATGAACAAAAATATGCTAAATACTGTGTAGCAGCACTAAAGATCTGAATTTTAAAGTTTTAAATAAATTGTATAAGATGAATAGACAGTAGTCCCAAAACGTCTGACCTTCACAAAATATCAGTGCCGACGATTTATTTAAAACTTTAAAATTTATTTCCCTTTGTCTGGTAAATCATTCCTGCAAAAAGCAATTGAGCCAGATGACAGGTTCATGCTACACTTAAAAATTTAAGATATTTTTCCAGTGGAAAATTCGCCAACCAGCGTATAAATAACTCTCATCCACTGAAAAAAAGTTATCTATCAATATACTTGTCAAACATGGAGCCACTGACGGAACTGATAAAAAAGTGATTAATAAAAATGGCTCTTTAGATTGGCAAACACTTATGAAAAAATCATTTTGGTAGGCCAGTGAATGAGT
>JAHPZR010021086.1:0-44180 GCA_019787425.1 Platygyra sinensis | reverse complement strand
AAAAATAGAGCCTGATACAAGTCTTCTACGGAGCGTCTACCGCCCACTTTTTTTGATGGATTGACATTTTCCAAAATCAGCCAATCAAAATTACTTCCGTTACGTGTTACTCGCGAGTTCTCGCGCGTGAAGTGAAGAGGAATGAAGAAGACGCCATTTTTGTTTTGTGAGCGTCGTGTTCCATATGATTCATTGTTGTTGGGGAATATTAGGTCCCAAAGGAAGTGCTTTTAGCAAATTTTATGAACACTGGGAAAGGTGTTATGTGGTTACCTAGCCTATGTGATGATGATATGAAGCACGGATGATTCGGCTAATCGAAGGAAGGTGAATTTAAAGCTTACTGTTGTCGATGTATTCTACTTTATATGCTTACGTACATGTATCTCTTCAGATTATCCTACTTCCACTCGAAATGAAATGGTAACGAAGTTTTCTGTTAAGAATCGAGAGTGTGAGTTGTGGACAAACGGGATTTTAATCTTTTGTACCTTTACTTTTAGTTTGAACAGATGAATAAAGCTGAATAAGCACAGGCTGGTCTTATGTATTTTTTTCGTGTTTAATTTATAAAACAATTTTTGTAGTATTACAATAACAAGCTGTATTGTGGTACACTGTTATTTAACTCATTCACTGGCCTACCAAAATGATTTTTTCCATAAGTGTTTGCCAATCTAAAGAGCCATTTTTATTAATCACTTTTTTAGCAGTTCCGTCAGTGGCTCCATGTTTGACAAGTATATTGATAGATAACCTTTTTCAGTGGATGAGAGTTATTTATACGCTGGTTGGCGAATTATCCACTGGAAAAATATCTTAAATTTTTAAGCGTAGCAAGAACCTGTCATCTGGCTTAATTGCTTTTTGCAGGAATGATTTACCAGACAAACGAAAATAAATTTTAAAGTTTTGAATAAATCGTCGGCGCTGATATTTTGTGAAGGTCGGACGTTTTGGGACTACTGTCTATTCATCTTGTACAATTTATTTAAAACTTTAAAATTCAGATCTTCAGTGCTGCTACACAGTATTTAACATATTTTTATTTCATTTTATGGGGAAATATAGCCTTACCACAGTTTCCAATATGGTAAGCTAATCCTAACAAAAGTTTTGTTTCTTCACAAATAATAATTTTCCTCACAATCAGGAAATTTGTCAAATGGGATATCTTCTGTGTCCTGCATAAGCAAGGGCGTGACCATGGTTTCAGTTGTTTGATACAATTTACTTGTGGTTGGAAGTATCCGAAAAGCTCATACAAGATTTCCAAAACAGTGAGGGTTATGTTAGCCTTGGTGATGACAGAAAACACATCTGCATGATGTCCACCATGGTGAACAGCTTATCACAGTTGGCCACTATGGTCTCGATGACATTATTTAAGAATCCATGTTATATTGTATCAGTTTTGTCAAACAATTATACCTTTTGTTTGTCCTCTAATGCTTGCTTTCACTTAAAACAGTACATTACACAAGCACTCCCTATCCTCCTCAGTTACAGTTCTTATGGGGCTTGTGTATTATCATAACAGCTTCTTTGTCAAAACACAGGGAGAGGCTGAGTACATATGCACAAACACCATCAAATGAGGAAGTCAGTGCAAATGAAAATACCAAAGAAGACTTCATCTACAATTACCACACCAGTAAACTGCAGTGTGTTTTCTTTTTCTTAAATCTAAATGATGCAATAAGGGAGGTGGTGCAAGGCTTTTTAGATGTTTTAAGTTTGCTCTTCTGGTGGAATATAATACCAGCACTCTTAAAGTATTCCTATTTACTCCAGCATTTTTTGCCTAAGTATTAGCAGTCCTCTCTAAGGAGGAAGCCAAGTGGCTTCTTGCCAACAGGTTTTTTAACAGTGAGGGAAAAAGGGGGAAGCAAGCCATTGGATTCACTGAAAATGGTTTTGAAATCCCTATTGGGAAACGTCACAAAAAGATCATCACAGAGGGTAGCATGTTCCCTTGAAACCCTTGATGAGGTAATGGATGGAATTCAGAAAGACCTAGATCAGAAGAAGAAGTCTGGGCACCATGGAACAAAGGATCCGGAGCAGTCAAAGTTGTTCTTACCGACCTTATGAATGAGAATGTTTTTCATCATACTCATGGCAGGTGTGGATATCAATTCAAAAATATGAAACAAAGTGTGATTGGCATTGACTTTGGTGACTTTGTTAAGTGGGCTCACGACCACTTATTACCTGGAAGGGGCTTTGTGAAAACCCCCAAAGAGATAATAATGATGAGTAATTACAGTGTACATTACTAATAATGTAGTCTTGAGAGATGTCTGCTATGTTATCAGTCAGTTATAAGGCCTCTTGGAACAGGTAGTTGGCCTATCACCCAACCAGCTTGACCCTGAGATTCATGTTATGACAAAGCACAGAATTTAAGAACTATGCAGGCCTACTCTTTCATCAAGTGTGTATGTTCTTTCACGTGTCCTTCGCATTTTAATTATATCAGCATGGAAAGGCCAATATTGACTACCCAATGATCTGACCTGACACAGGTTAATCTTTCATTAACTCAAGAAAAGGCCTGTAATGCTTATGTAGTACAACAGCCTTTGTGGTCCGTTTCAAACTACTGCATCTTACACTGGGAATTTTTGCAATGGGAGTTCAGTCATGTTTTACATTTTTGTCACATAGATTTCCCTTGCTGCAATATTTACATTAGTACTTTAAATAATTCACCGGTTTTCTGAGTTGAATGCATTCCTATCAACAAAACACTATAGGCCCTTTTATGCTGCCCTCACGAAATACTGAGTTATTGTCCGAGTGTAAATATAATTCTTAAACTTTAATTTAATTTAGACATGGAGAAACCAGTACTGTGAATTAGCCAAAAGTGTTTTATTAATGTTCTTGTTTCAGAGGTGAACGTACATACAAACGATAATAGATAGCTTTACGACCTTAGGTAACACTGGTAACAATACAACCTTTCAAAATGTTTGTCCATTGGATACGAGTGTTTTCTCTTGCATCCTAAAATTGAAACCAACCATGTTTCTTTGATCTTGTATTTATCAAAGCTTCGATGTGTCTCGCTTCTCGTTGAATTGTTCTTGAATACAAACCAGCCAGCCAGTCAAGGCTTTCGCGAAAGGAAATGTTCGGAATAGACGAATAAAAGTGTGAACTCGTCTGGACGCTTCGTCTTTACCTTATCATTCTTCATGAAGATCATTCTGCAAATCTTTCATGTGAATCCAGTAGGTACCTCAAAGCAAAACTAATCAACTTTTCCCTCTCCGCTTGATAAAAAAATAGCCAGGCTGTGTTGTTTTATATTATAAAACTAAAACCAACTTGACCGTAATGGCGGCTCTTTCGCGACAGCCTCGCAAACGCATATCTTACTGACTTCCGGTTCTTGAATCAGCCAATCAGATTTCGTCCAAATTCTGGACGAAGACACAAACTCCTGTGAGACTTTGTATCAGGCCCAATTGTAGCGAGCGCCGACATAAGAAGACATAAGAGCGATGTACAATTGGGCCTGATCGCAGGTTAAGGTAACTGTTGTTTCAGTAGTGGTGAGAAGTTTTCCTCGTCAAAAACAAACAAAGCGAAGCAATGCGGTCGTTAAGCAAGCAAAACAAAAACATAAAGCTTTGAGATATTCCTGAAGTGACATCATTCGTCACCAATCTATCATTACGCGGTCAACTTCATTGGGCGTGGCCAAGGCGGGAAATTTAACGCTTGATATTTATGGCAAAAAGCATCGGAATTCACTTTTTGGGTTTGAAGACATATTTAGATGCTATAGAGATAGTGAAAACCTAAAACAACCTTTTGGCCGTATGGACACTTTAAAACTTGCAAGTGCCCAGGGCTCAGAATTCTGATATTTTTAGTTCTTGTTCAGTGTATATGGCTGATAACAGTCATCACTCATGTAGAGTTCCCACTTTTGTAAACAATCAGTTTGTTTGAAGGCTATGTCAGCAAAAAGGCCAAAGACGTTTCTCAGAGGATTATGCAAAAAAAAAAAATCATCACTTTGGTCATGTTTGATACCAGCAAGTCGTTCATTATTATGTCCGATTATGTGGTAAGTAGAAAAATTACGGCAGTAGTAATTCTGAAAGAGAAAGGATTCTTTATTAAGGTGATTCCCTAGAAAAAGAACCCGCCACAGATTTCCGATGAAACTTGGTATCCTGTTGTTACAGGACAAGGAGATATTAAAAACGTAGTAAAAAGAGGGGGTCACTGTGCTTGTTTTCATGCCACAATGCTGACAAATGTGGTTATTTAGATGACTTTTGGTAATCTCAGTGCGCAACCAAATAAGATCGGTTATTTTTCAATGCAGCGCGTTATATCACACAGAGTTCGACTTTCTTTGATTGTTTATTCATCCACGTCCCAGAAAAAATGTCTTCAAATACCCTGCATTTTTGTGCTATTTTTCTTCATAATTGAGCGCAGTGTATTGATAGTCTAAGTCTTTATTAAAAAGGTATGTTAGAAAAGATATCGATGCAAAGAACCCAGCAATTCTCAGAATTTTCTTTGTAACCGAAAGAACCCAGTTAAATGCAGCGCATGCGTAGTCAGAAGAAAAAAATTGCAATTGAATGAGAAATAGCTTTCTCAGAAAAACGCCGATTTCTCGAGAACCACTCGCTAGAATTTCACGAAATTTGCCACGAAAATACTTTAGGTAATAAGTAACTGGAGTATTGTAAAAAAAAATTGAACTTTAACAGAGGAAACTTTAGATATTTCTGTAAACTTTCAACAAGGGATAATAAAATATCCCTCTGTCAGATTATTATTACAATAGTGCTAACTTGTGAACATCGCAACATGCTTGTTGCATGCAAATTGTAAAGAAAATCTAACGACCAGATTTTTTGCAAATAAACAAAATCGATTTTTAAGGCCTAATTATATTTATCGACGTTGCCATGGCAACGGCGCAACGGCACATACGTCAACTGAACTATCAAAAAACTGAAGTTTCTGTTGTTGACTTGCTTGCTTCCAATTTGGTGACCAAAGGATCAAGGGTTTTAGAGAAAAAGGTGAATGAAACACAGGCATCAAAAACTGTGTTTGGCCGCCTTAAAGAAAACATAATTTGGACATGCGCTGTTCGGCCCGTTAGGTCTCCTCTTGCAAAATTTATTTCATTTGCCATAAAAGTAGCCATAGATGTCTGCTATTTTTTTCTCAGTCATTGAGGATACTGTTTTCATTGAGATTATGAAATTAAAAAATATACGTCACCCTGCTCATTTTACAGAAAACAAGCATTTATTTCTCTGTCGAGCTTAGGGAAATCTCTTATGTTATGTATCTGCACGCGCTCGACCACGCGCTCATTTGCGCGTACTAATAACGTGAAAATCATGCGCAGTAGGGATGCGCGATGCAATACTGAGGAATCACCTTAAATGTGCGAGGTTTTAGCCAAGATAGTTTCCAGCCCGCAAATTTTGGTGTTTCACGTTTGAATTTGTGTTTTTGGAGGTAAAAATGTCTTGAGAAATATAGAAAGCGAATCTGACAAAACTTAAGCCATTTGGAGGTTGCCCTTCATTGTTGCTTGTCTTGGGAACAAATGAAGGCACTCCATTTCCACAAAAATTCGAGTCGGTTCTTACACATATCGAGACTGATCTAGCACTTCCAAGGCCATACACAAATTTTCTGAAGCGCAGCTTTAGGTATAGTGGTGCAATGCTCAGGAACAATCTTTCCTGTCGTATGTGGCAAAGACCGCACAATCGCGTGCGGATTTCAAACATAAACTTGCCTCCTTGCCTTCCATGCCTTCTACTGGATCGCACTGATTCCATGTAACATGTATATAAATATATTTATCTTTAATCAAACTTTCATACATACATAACTTATTCTAACGTGTTTACCTACGCCCCACCTGGAAACCAGCTTTTGTTGTGTGTGGACAGCGTAGTTAAATAAAGTTGTATCTAATCTATCTAATCTATCTAACGTACATGGTCTTAACTGTCAGAAATTAGAAATAATCTTTGTTATTGCAGGACATGTCTGAAGTTATGTGAGCGCCCTAAACTCTGGATTGAGCGGTTCGGGTGTAAGTCCTGGGCAGGATCATTATTATCTTGTGTTCCTAGGCAAGATTCTCCCCGCTCAAAGTACTTCTCTCCACACAGGATTATAAAATGAGTACTGGCAATCAGCTGTTATTGCAGTTATCCGCAGTTTGTTTAACAAAGGAGGCGGAATCTCAATTCTACGCCTTTGTAAAAAAAAGGACTTTTGACCACAATTTGTTGAGCGTTCATGCTGGAATTTGATAGTATCATTTATATTGCACTCAAGTTTAACTTAAGTGCAATATAAATGCTTTTGAAATATGTACAGTCCACTCTCGTTATAGCGGCTACCCTCGAGACTGTTTTTTGGTGTCCGTGGTAGCGAGAGTCCGCAACAACGGGGTATGAGGAAAATGACCCAGTTTTTGGTTGTGAAGTGCCACATATAATGTTTACTGCTTTACTCTTTCAAGATTGCTAGTTCTTTTTAATTTGTAGTACACAATTACTTTGATAAATAATCATATAACATATTAGGTCAAAATAGTGTATAAAGTAACTAGAATGTCGTTCAATACGTCCACACGGTCCGTTGTAATAAGAGTAGAACAATTTGTCCGTATAAGCGGAAGATGTTTCCATACATTTCTTTGTGGTTTCGGCCAGACATGTGTAGATTCTGTCCATAGTAGTGGGGTATCCGCAAGGCTAAAGTCGATTGTATTTGCGAATCGCAAAAGTTTACCAGACATTTTATCCACTTAATAACGGTATAATAATCTTATGCTGAAAGCTTAAGCTTAAGAACTTTGCGTGTCTCACATCAAATCAATGTATACTTATTGGAATAATGGTAAATTGTCAATGCACGTATACAGTTCATTTTTGGATCTGAGATAGCCTTTTTCAACTGGAGCCTACTACAAATAGCTGCAAAAAGTTGCATTGCAACAAAATCTTAGTGATTTGAAATATGTCCAGATGCAGGCAAAATATCTTAATTCTTATGAAAATGTTCGAATTTCGGTACTTTCCATTTTCAAAAGGAGTTGGTCATCAAATAATAGAAATTTCATGGAATTTCATGAAAACTTATGACCTGTTACTGATTGAGGTTAAAGTTGAAAAACATGTGCATGGCGTGTTTCCTGTATGAAAAAGTCTTATCACCGTCATGGCGTCAGTTAAGTTGTATAAAATGCTAATCTCCTATAACTTGCAACTGCTAGATAGTACATAGCGACTTCTGCATCCACAGAATTCAGTCGGTTACTTGAAATTAAATTGATCGCACACAAAAAGAAATATTTTAAAAAACACTGATACATTTACCCAGTGTACTGTTTAATTAGTAAACTACAACCTCACCTGGCTCTGACGTCTTCTCCATTACAACACTTGTTTCCCGTTTTACATCTCCTTGGAGTTCAATGGCCGCCCTTGAGGCTGCGTGTTGATCTTCAGTTGTGCCACCTTTTTGTGGAGTCATTTCTTCTTCAGTATATGGTTGCTCTTCTGCAGTTCTTCTTGTCAGATCTCTATTCTCTGACAGATGTTCCCAGGTGGAAAGAGGCTTGTCTGAAACACTACCTCTGGTGGTAAGAAGTCCTGTGAAGAAAGAACGAAGAGCTGTTTTCAGAGCGAAGAACAACTACAAGTACACGTACATTTACTGTTTGTATGAACAAATGAATGAAGTATGTAAATTAAAAAAAAGTATTAAGTGGATAAAAAGTGAGAGGAAGAATGGATCAAGAAAAAATGTACGAAAACGGGCGGTCTATCAGGGTAGAAGGCTTCAATGAAGAACAAACGTTTTGAATACTTCCACAACATTCTGCACAGATCACAGCATCTGCACAATATTGGAAGAGCGCCGGCCTGCTGGGCGGGAGGTCGTGAGTTCGAATCCCAGCCGGACCAACACTCACGGCCGGGTCTTAAAATAACTGAGGAGAAAGTGCTGTCTTTGTAATGACATCTGCAAATGACTAAATTTTCAAGTCTTCTCGGATAAGGACGATAAACCGGAGGTCCCGTCTCACAAACCTTGTTCACATACAATTCTGTGGGACGTTAAAGAATCCACACACTATTCGAAAAGAGTAGGGGACGTAGTTCCCGGTGATGTGGTTTATCTTCATCACTTACATGATCACTCATCATGAGTTGGGAGGGTTCATTGGGCTCATAAATGGACTGATAGCGGCTGCCATCGGCGCCCTTAGTATGCTGATGTCCGAGCCCACCACAAAGAGCGGACATGTATGTTTGTCCTCTCACTCGCGACATAAATATATATAGATTTGAGGGCTGAAAACAATCTGAACCACCACTGTCGAAGACTGCGTACAGTCTCTCCAATGCTCAAACATCCGTGGGGAAGAACGCAAAACAAGTGAATGTACTAGTAGTAATCAAAGATTATGAGAGTGCGTTCGACGCCGTATAAACGCCGTGGTTTATACAGATACCTTAAAAGATTTCCCTAGCTGACTTTCAACCTCTAAAAACCAACTTATTCAAAAACCGGGGGTTTTTTTACAGAAAAATATTTCAGTGGCAAAATCCATGCCAGTCTGACAAAGACTACGTTGCGTGACGGCGCCAGTTTCCATAGACTCACAAGTTTAATAGGACTAAAACTATTTTACATCAGCTTTGAAATTTCGTGCTAAATATTGCACTTATGTCCAGGATTGAACGCAGTTACAAATTTATTTTGCGATTTTTCGTTAAACTCTACAAGATATACAAAAATCTGCTGCCTCAACGATTTTTCGGTACGTTGTGCTGAAATTTACAATTTTATGCTAATCGACCAGCAAGCACCGGCTTGTGGATTTTACAAAATTTACAAAATTTACGATTTTTTGCTACCTTCACGATTTTTCAATAAGTCATTGTGAAATTTGCGATTTTTTGCACTTCTTTGTAATGCAAATTCCACCTACTAGTGCCGACCTGCGGATTTTACAAAATTTGCGATTTTTTCGCAGTTAACATAACACAAAAGGACCGCCAAAGACGACAAGCATGTTTTTGTTCTCTCTGGAACGATTTAGCAGGATGAAAATATATTATTACCGCATACATGTAACACACAAAACAAGATAACAAGCTGTATGTTTCTCTCGTTCTAAGGCATTTGTTGTTGACCGAGTATCGTATTAAAAACGGGTTAAGGGGAAAGTGAGACCAAGTGAGCGGAATGATATGAAATTAACATAACAGAAGCAAAACATAACACGAGATAAGCGTTTCTTGTTGCCTGAGTATTTATTCTACCTTCTACTAAGCGCGCGTGTCCATAAAAAGATAAAGCGAGAGGAGAATATTCCATTCCACTGAACACACCTTTTATTAGCCGTGTAGCGAAGCACTCATTCAACAAGTACAGCTTCTTATTCTAAAACGCTATCAGCGATATTTTAGCGCACGCCTGTCTCTGGGATTAAAAAGCGCGCCAGGAAAATATTCCACCATTCTACAAACACGTGGCGTATTAGATTGTTGTAAAACTCCTCCAACCTTAGTTAAAGCCAGTGTCGGGAAAAGTCACGACCGATGTGAGATTAATGAAACACAAGAATGGACAACATACTGTCATGGTTCGTTCTCAAAGCGTTCGTTCTATGCAGAATAAAATGAGCATCGAAAGCATACTTTGGACAAGTATTTCCCAGCCTGCGTCGCAGACGCAACCTATCGCGGGTTACTCATTTACCGTACCGTACTCAAAGGGTGATATTCAGTTGGCTTGTATCAAGGGACTCAAGAATCGAACATTCGAAGCATACATCAGTCTAAAGCGTCTTATTCGAAAGTGCTTTCAGCTATGTTTAATTTTAGCGTACGCCAATCTTTGGCGGAAGAAAAATATTCCACCATTCTACAAACTCGTCGCAACGTATAAAGATTGTCCTAAAACTACTCTAATCTTAAAGCGAGCTTTGGGAAAGGTCACAAAAGAGTAATTCATTATAGAACATAAACCTACCGTCTTAAAGGACATTTCGCGACTCTAACATGACAGTATGCCTGTTGATACGAAAAGGTCAGCGGTATGACCTTCGGACGCCATGTTGCTTATTCCCTTAGTGTTCAAGTCCTTCCTTTTCTTAATTTTGTGCATAATGACTGTGTATATCGGCATACCTATGAAGTGTTTGTACTAGGGACCATCAGATTGCTTGTAAGTAATCGCTTTGTCGATTTACTTTCACTTCGTTGCCTTTAATTTCAATTTCAATTTCCTTCGCGTTTACACCCTCCATATTTGTAGTTGCAGAAATCATCATACCTATCTGTATGCTGCATTCTTTATTGGCAACCTTCATTAAAGGCTATGGAAACTTCACTTCAGAGAAGTCTATATTAAGTGGCTACCCTGTTTTGCGTGGATCTGTGAGTTTAATAGTAAATACTAAAGTTCGTGTTGGAAATACTTTGCAAATTTGCAGAAAGCTTCCGTGGAATAACCTTTTTTGCACGTTGTAATCCATGAGAACTGAAAAACGCAACTTATTTCCACATACAAAAGAGTTCTCCGAACGTCCATGCCCCTATTAAAGGACATTCCACTGTTGCAAACAGTCAATAATCATGAAATGTTCATACTTTTGGTTTAATTGACCTTGCTTGTCCCACTAGGGATAAAGCGAATAATTTGAATGGAATTCTAGTTTGATGTGGGGTGAGGGTGAAATATACTTCACTTTAATGTTTTGGTTTATCTTACATTTACTATTTAGGCCTATCAAAAGACACATTAGATATAATCCATGCTTTTGTGAATTGACCTACATGTAAATATTACAATTTGGGTTATTTTCATCAAGGACTTTCATCTGACCCTTTGAAAAATTTCCTTCGATTTCATTGATGGACTAGCGAATTCTCATAAATATCGCAGTTTCCCTAAATTTCGTTGATTTTGTCTATGGTCTTGCGAATTTCAGCAAATTTTGCACTTTTTGTAACCCTTCGAATATATTTCGTTGATTTTGTAAGTGGTATTGCGAATTATCGTAAATTTCGCACTTTTCGTAAATTTCGTAATTTTCGTAACTTTCGATGGGCCTTCCCTGCAACCCTTTGAATATATTTCGTTGATTTTGTAAGTGGTATTGAGAATTATCGTAAATTTCACAGTTTTCGTAAATTTTGTAGTTTTCACAATTTTCGTAACTTTCGATGGGCCTACCTGCAACCCTGTGAATAAATTTCGTTGATTTTGTAAGTGGTATTGCGAATTATCGTAAATTTCGCAGTTTTCGTAAATTTCGTAGTTTTCGCAATTTTCGTAACTTTCGATGGGCCTTCCTGCAACCCTGTGAATAAATTTCGTTGATTTTGTAAGTGGTATGGTGAATTATCGTAAATTTCGCAGTTTTCGCAAATTTCGTAATTTCCGTGACTTTCGATGGGCCTTCCCTGCAACCCTTTGAATATATTTCGTTGATTTTGTAAGTGGTACTGCGAATTATCGTAAATTTCGCAGTTTTCGTAAATTTTGTAGTTTTCGCAATTTTCGTAACTTTCGATGGGCCTTCCTGCAACCCTGTGAATAAATTTCGTTGATTTTGTAAGTGGTATTGCGAATTATCGTAAATTTCGCAGTTTTCGTAAATTTCGTAATTTTTGCAATTTTCGTAACTTTCGATGGGCCTTCCTGCAACCCTGTGAATAAATTTCGTTGATTTTGTAAGTGGTATGGTGAATTATCGTAAATTTCGCAGTTTTCGCAAATTTCGTAATTTTCGTGACTTTCGATGGTTCTTCCCTGCAACCCTTTGAATATATTTCATTGATTTTGTAAGTGGTATTGCGAATTATTGTAAATTTCGCAGTTTTTGTAAATTTCGTAATTTTCGCAATTTTCGTAACTTTCGATGGGCCTTCCCTGCAACCCTTTGAATAAATTTCGTTGATTTTGTAAGTGGTATTGTAAATTATCGTGAATTTCGCAGTTTTCGCAAATTTCGTGGTATTGTAAATTATCGTAAATTTCGCGGTTTTCGCAAATTTCGTAATTTTCGTGACTTTCGATGGGCCTTCCCTGCAACCCCTTGAATATATTTCGTTGATTTTGTAAGTGGTATTGCGAATTATTGTAAATTTCGCAGTTTTCGTAAATTTCGTAATTTTCGCAATTTTCGTAACTTTGGACAGGGCTTCCCTGCAACCTTTTGAATAAATTTTGTTGATTTTGTAAGTGGTATGGCGAATTTTTGTAAATTTCGCAGTTTTCGTAGCTGCGTTCAATCCTGGACATTACTCAAATATTGTCACATTGACTTGTAATGTTTAAGCGCAAAAGCTAATTTGTAAAAGTATATTTTTACGAACATTCTAAGGCCATGTCCACACGTATCCGGAAATTTGTGAAAACGCAAATTTTTTTTACGAATATGGCTTGCGTCCACACGTATCCAGCGTATTTTCCGGCCGTATCCGGAAATTTTTAAAACGCTCTCCAGAGTGGAAATTTTTTTATCCGATACGAATATGTATACGTGTGGACGGTCGTATCCGGAAATTTGCGAATACGCTTACGTCATTCTCTTGCATCCAGTCTTCACGGCGACCAATATAAACAAACATGGCGTACAGCAAGGTTGTAGCTTCTTTGTTAGTTGCCCTGATTTCTACTTTCATTGATATCATGCGTTCAGATAAATGCAGCTGTGATAAATTTACAACAACCAATACATTAGAGCTCGGCAGGATGTTTTGAGATTGTTATCGATGAACAGTGGGTATAGTAAAGTCAAAAAAAAACAGCGAACCATCACCAAGGCGATTCCTGGACGCGGCCCGAGGAAGGACCAAGGGCAGGTGGGACCAAATTTTAAGGTATCTGTATAAACCACGGCGTTTATACGGCGTCGAACGCACTCTCATAATCTTTGATTACTACTAGTACATTCACTTGTTTTGCGTTCTTCCCCACGGATGTTTGAGCATTGGAGAGACTGTACGCAGTCTTCGACAGTGGTGGTTCAGATTGTTTTCAGCCCTCAAATCTATATATATTTATGTCGCGAGTGAGAGGACAAACATACATGTCCGCTCTTTGTGGTGGGCTCGGACATCAGCATACTAAGGGCGCCGATGGCAGCCGCTATCAGTCCATTTATGAGCCCAATGAACCCTCCCAACTCATGATGAGTGATCATGTAAGTGATGAAGATAAACCACATCACCGGGAACTACGTCCCCTACTCTTTTCGAATAGTGTGTGGATTCTTTAACGTCCCACAGAATTGTATGTGAACAAGGTTTGTGAGACGGGACCTCCGGTTTATCGTCCTTATCCGAGAAGACTTGAAAATTTAGTCATTTGCAGATGTCATTACAAAGACAGCACTTTCTCCTCAGTTATTTTAAGACCCGGCCGTGAGTGTTGGTCCGGCTGGGATTCGAACTCACGACCTCCCGCCCAGCAGGCCGGCGCTCTTCCAATATTGTGCAGATGCTGTGATCTGTGCAGAATGTTGTGGAAGTATTCAAAACGTTTGTTCTTCATTGAAGCCTTCTACCCTGATAGACCGCCCGTTTTCGTACATTTTTTCTTGATCCATTCTTCCTCTCACTTTTTATCCACTTAATACTTTTTTTTAATTTACATACTTCATTCATTTGTTCATACAAACAGTAAATGTACGTGTACTTGTAGTTGTTCTTCGCTCTGAAAACAGCTCTTCGTTCTTTCTTCACAGGACTTCTTACCACCAGAGGTAGTGTTTCAGACAAGCCTCTTTCCACCTGGGAACATCTGTCAGAGAATAGAGATCTGACAAGAAGAACTGCAGAAGAGCAACCATATACTGAAGAAGAAATGACTCCACAAAAAGGTGGCACAACTGAAGATCAACACGCAGCCTCAAGGGCGGCCATTGAACTCCAAGGAGATGTAAAACGGGAAACAAGTGTTGTAATGGAGAAGACGTCAGAGCCAGGTGAGGTTGTAGTTTACTAATTAAACAGTACACTGGGTAAATGTATCAGTGTTTTTTAAAATATTTCTTTTTTGTGTGCGATCAATTTAATTTCAAGTAACCGACTGAATTCTGTGGATGCAGAAGTCGCTATGTACTATCTAGCAGTTGCAAGTTATAGGAGATTAGCATTTTATACAACTTAACTGACGCCATGACGGTGATAAGACTTTTTCATACAGGAAACACGCCATGCACATGTTTTTCAACTTTAACCTCAATCAGTAACAGGTCATAAGTTTTCATGAAATTCCATGAAATTTCTATTATTTGATGACCAACTCCTTTTGAAAATGGAAAGTACCGAAATTCGAACATTTTCATAAGAATTAAGATATTTTGCCTGCATCTGGACATATTTCAAATCACTAAGATTTTGTTGCAATGCAACTTTTTGCAGCTATTTGTAGTAGGCTCCAGTTGAAAAAGGCTATCTCAGATCCAAAAATGAACTGTATACGTGCATTGACAATTTACCATTATTCCAATAAGTATACATTGATTTGATGTGAGACACGCAAAGTTCTTAAGCTTAAGCTTTCAGCATAAGATTATTATACCGTTATTAAGTGGATAAAATGTCTGGTAAACTTTTGCGATTCGCAAATACAATCGACTTTAGCCTTGCGGATACCCCACTACTATGGACAGAATCTACACATGTCTGGCCGAAACCACAAAGAAATGTATGGAAACATCTTCCGCTTATACGGACAAATTGTTCTACTCTTATTACAACGGACCGTGTGGACGTATTGAACGACATTCTAGTTACTTTATACACTATTTTGACCTAATATGTTATATGATTATTTATCAAAGTAATTGTGTACTACAAATTAAAAAGAACTAGCAATCTTGAAAGAGTAAAGCAGTAAACATTATATGTGGCACTTCACAACCAAAAACTGGGTCATTTTCCTCATACCCCGTTGTTGCGGACTCTCGCTACCACGGACACCAAAAAACAGTCTCGAGGGTAGCCGCTATAACGAGAGTGGACTGTACATATTTCAAAAGCATTTATATTGCACTTAAGTTAAACTTGAGTGCAATATAAATGATACTATCAAATTCCAGCATGAACGCTCAACAAATTGTGGTCAAAAGTCCTTTTTTTTACAAAGGCGTAGAATTGAGATTCCGCCTCCTTTGTTAAACAAACTGCGGATAACTGCAATAACAGCTGATTGCCAGTACTCATTTTATAATCCTGTGTGGAGAGAAGTACTTTGAGCGGGGAGAATCTTGCCTAGGAACACAAGATAATAATGATCCTGCCCAGGACTTACACCCGAACCGCTCAATCCAGAGTTTAGGGCGCTCACATAACTTCAGACATGTCCTGCAATAACAAAGATTATTTCTAATTTCTGACAGTTAAGACCATGTACGTTAGATAGATTAGATAGATTAGATACAACTTTATTTAACTACGCTGTCCACACACAACAAAAGCTGGTTTCCAGGTGGGGCGTAGGTAAACACGTTAGAATAAGTTATGTATGTATGAAAGTTTGATTAAAGATAAATATATTTATATACATGTTACATGGAATCAGTGCGATCCAGTAGAAGGCATGGAAGGCAAGGAGGCAAGTTTATGTTTGAAATCCGCACGCGATTGTGCGGTCTTTGCCACATACGACAGGAAAGATTGTTCCTGAGCATTGCACCACTATACCTAAAGCTGCGCTTCAGAAAATTTGTGTATGGCCTTGGAAGTGCTAGATCAGTCTCGATATGTGTAAGAACCGACTCGAATTTTTGTGGAAATGGAGTGCCTTCATTTGTTCCCAAGACAAGCAACAATGAAGGGCAACCTCCAAATGGCTTAAGTTTTGTCAGATTCGCTTTCTATATTTCTCAAGACATTTTTACCTCCAAAAACACAAATTCAAACGTGAAACACCAAAATTTGCGGGCTGGAAACTATCTTGGCTAAAACCTCGCACATTTAAGGTGATTCCTCAGTATTGCATCGCGCATCCCTACTGCGCATGATTTTCACGTTATTAGTACGCGCAAATGAGCGCGTGGTCGAGCGCGTGCAGATACATAACATAAGAGATTTCCCTAAGCTCGACAGAGAAATAAATGCTTGTTTTCTGTAAAATGAGCAGGGTGACGTATATTTTTTAATTTCATAATCTCAATGAAAACAGTATCCTCAATGACTGAGAAAAAAATAGCAGACATCTATGGCTACTTTTATGGCAAATGAAATAAATTTTGCAAGAGGAGACCTAACGGGCCGAACAGCGCATGTCCAAATTATGTTTTCTTTAAGGCGGCCAAACACAGTTTTTGATGCCTGTGTTTCATTCACCTTTTTCTCTAAAACCCTTGATCCTTTGGTCACCAAATTGGAAGCAAGCAAGTCAACAACAGAAACTTCAGTTTTTTGATAGTTCAGTTGACGTATGTGCCGTTGCGCCGTTGCCATGGCAACGTCGATAAATATAATTAGGCCTTAAAAATCGATTTTGTTTATTTGCAAAAAATCTGGTCGTTAGATTTTCTTTACAATTTGCATGCAACAAGCATGTTGCGATGTTCACAAGTTAGCACTATTGTAATAATAATCTGACAGAGGGATATTTTATTATCCCTTGTTGAAAGTTTACAGAAATATCTAAAGTTTCCTCTGTTAAAGTTCAATTTTTTTTTACAATACTCCAGTTACTTATTACCTAAAGTATTTTCGTGGCAAATTTCGTGAAATTCTAGCGAGTGGTTCTCGAGAAATCGGCGTTTTTCTGAGAAAGCTATTTCTCATTCAATTGCAATTTTTTTCTTCTGACTACGCATGCGCTGCATTTAACTGGGTTCTTTCGGTTACAAAGAAAATTCTGAGAATTGCTGGGTTCTTTGCATCGATATCTTTTCTAACATACCTTTTTAATAAAGACTTAGACTATCAATACACTGCGCTCAATTATGAAGAAAAATAGCACAAAAATGCAGGGTATTTGAAGACATTTTTTCTGGGACGTGGATGAATAAACAATCAAAGAAAGTCGAACTCTGTGTGATATAACGCGCTGCATTGAAAAATAACCGATCTTATTTGGTTGCGCACTGAGATTACCAAAAGTCATCTAAATAACCACATTTGTCAGCATTGTGGCATGAAAACAAGCACAGTGACCCCCTCTTTTTACTACGTTTTTAATATCTCCTTGTCCTGTAACAACAGGATACCAAGTTTCATCGGAAATCTGTGGCGGGTTCTTTTTCTAGGGAATCACCTTAATAAAGAATCCTTTCTCTTTCAGAATTACTACTGCCGTAATTTTTCTACTTACCACATAATCGGACATAATAATGAACGACTTGCTGGTATCAAACATGACCAAAGTGATGATTTTTTTTTTTTTGCATAATCCTCTGAGAAACGTCTTTGGCCTTTTTGCTGACATAGCCTTCAAACAAACTGATTGTTTACAAAAGTGGGAACTCTACATGAGTGATGACTGTTATCAGCCATATACACTGAACAAGAACTAAAAATATCAGAATTCTGAGCCCTGGGCACTTGCAAGTTTTAAAGTGTCCATACGGCCAAAAGGTTGTTTTAGGTTTTCACTATCTCTATAGCATCTAAATATGTCTTCAAACCCAAAAAGTGAATTCCGATGCTTTTTGCCATAAATATCAAGCGTTAAATTTCCCGCCTTGGCCACGCCCAATGAAGTTGACCGCGTAATGATAGATTGGTGACGAATGATGTCACTTCAGGAATATCTCAAAGCTTTATGTTTTTGTTTTGCTTGCTTAACGACCGCATTGCTTCGCTTTGTTTGTTTTTGACGAGGAAAACTTCTCACCACTACTGAAACAACAGTTACCTTAACCTGCGATCAGGCCCAATTGTACATCGCTCTTATGTCTTCTTATGTCGGCGCTCGCTACAATTGGGCCTGATACAAAGTCTCACAGGAGTTTGTGTCTTCGTCCAGAATTTGGACGAAATCTGATTGGCTGATTCAAGAACCGGAAGTCAGTAAGATATGCGTTTGCGAGGCTGTCGCGAAAGAGCCGCCATTACGGTCAAGTTGGTTTTAGTTTTATAATATAAAACAACACAGCCTGGCTATTTTTTTATCAAGCGGAGAGGGAAAAGTTGATTAGTTTTGCTTTGAGGTACCTACTGGATTCACATGAAAGATTTGCAGAATGATCTTCATGAAGAATGATAAGGTAAAGACGAAGCGTCCAGACGAGTTCACACTTTTATTCGTCTATTCCGAACATTTCCTTTCGCGAAAGCCTTGACTGGCTGGCTGGTTTGTATTCAAGAACAATTCAACGAGAAGCGAGACACATCGAAGCTTTGATAAATACAAGATCAAAGAAACATGGTTGGTTTCAATTTTAGGATGCAAGAGAAAACACTCGTATCCAATGGACAAACATTTTGAAAGGTTGTATTGTTACCAGTGTTACCTAAGGTCGTAAAGCTATCTATTATCGTTTGTATGTACGTTCACCTCTGAAACAAGAACATTAATAAAACACTTTTGGCTAATTCACAGTACTGGTTTCTCCATGTCTAAATTAAATTAAAGTTTAAGAATTATATTTACACTCGGACAATAACTCAGTATTTCGTGAGGGCAGCATAAAAGGGCCTATAGTGTTTTGTTGATAGGAATGCATTCAACTCAGAAAACCGGTGAATTATTTAAAGTACTAATGTAAATATTGCAGCAAGGGAAATCTATGTGACAAAAATGTAAAACATGACTGAACTCCCATTGCAAAAATTCCCAGTGTAAGATGCAGTAGTTTGAAACGGACCACAAAGGCTGTTGTACTACATAAGCATTACAGGCCTTTTCTTGAGTTAATGAAAGATTAACCTGTGTCAGGTCAGATCATTGGGTAGTCAATATTGGCCTTTCCATGCTGATATAATTAAAATGCGAAGGACACGTGAAAGAACATACACACTTGATGAAAGAGTAGGCCTGCATAGTTCTTAAATTCTGTGCTTTGTCATAACATGAATCTCAGGGTCAAGCTGGTTGGGTGATAGGCCAACTACCTGTTCCAAGAGGCCTTATAACTGACTGATAACATAGCAGACATCTCTCAAGACTACATTATTAGTAATGTACACTGTAATTACTCATCATTATTATCTCTTTGGGGGTTTTCACAAAGCCCCTTCCAGGTAATAAGTGGTCGTGAGCCCACTTAACAAAGTCACCAAAGTCAATGCCAATCACACTTTGTTTCATATTTTTGAATTGATATCCACACCTGCCATGAGTATGATGAAAAACATTCTCATTCATAAGGTCGGTAAGAACAACTTTGACTGCTCCGGATCCTTTGTTCCATGGTGCCCAGACTTCTTCTTCTGATCTAGGTCTTTCTGAATTCCATCCATTACCTCATCAAGGGTTTCAAGGGAACATGCTACCCTCTGTGATGATCTTTTTGTGACGTTTCCCAATAGGGATTTCAAAACCATTTTCAGTGAATCCAATGGCTTGCTTCCCCCTTTTTCCCTCACTGTTAAAAAACCTGTTGGCAAGAAGCCACTTGGCTTCCTCCTTAGAGAGGACTGCTAATACTTAGGCAAAAAATGCTGGAGTAAATAGGAATACTTTAAGAGTGCTGGTATTTATATTCCACCAGAAGAGCAAACTTAAAACATCTAAAAAGCCTTGCACCACCTCCCTTATTGCATCATTTAGATTTAAGAAAAAGAAAACACACTGCAGTTTACTGGTGTGGTAATTGTAGATGAAGTCTTCTTTGGTATTTTCATTTGCACTGACTTCCTCATTTGATGGTGTTTGTGCATATGTACTCAGCCTCTCCCTGTGTTTTGACAAAGAAGCTGTTATGATAATACACAAGCCCCATAAGAACTGTAACTGAGGAGGATAGGGAGTGCTTGTGTAATGTACTGTTTTAAGTGAAAGCAAGCATTAGAGGACAAACAAAAGGTATAATTGTTTGACAAAACTGATACAATATAACATGGATTCTTAAATAATGTCATCGAGACCATAGTGGCCAACTGTGATAAGCTGTTCACCATGGTGGACATCATGCAGATGTGTTTTCTGTCATCACCAAGGCTAACATAACCCTCACTGTTTTGGAAATCTTGTATGAGCTTTTCGGATACTTCCAACCACAAGTAAATTGTATCAAACAACTGAAACCATGGTCACGCCCTTGCTTATGCAGGACACAGAAGATATCCCATTTGACAAATTTCCTGATTGTGAGGAAAATTATTATTTGTGAAGAAACAAAACTTTTGTTAGGATTAGCTTACCATATTGGAAACTGTGGTAAGGCTATATTTCCCCATAAAATGAAATAAAAATATGTTAAATACTGTGTAGCAGCACTGAAGATCTGAATTTTAAAGTTTTAAATAAATTGTACAAGATGAATAGACAGTAGTCCCAAAACGTCCGACCTTCACAAAATATCAGCGCCGACGATTTATTCAAAACTTTAAAATTTATTTTCGTTTGTCTGGTAAATCATTCCTGCAAAAAGCAATTAAGCCAGATGACAGGTTCTTGCTACGCTTAAAAATTTAAGATATTTTTCCAGTGGATAATTCGCCAACCAGCGTATAAATAACTCTCATCCACTGAAAAAGGTTATCTATCAATATACTTGTCAAACATGGAGCCACTGACGGAACTGCTAAAAAAGTGATTAATAAAAATGGCTCTTTAGATTGGCAAACACTTATGGAAAAAATCATTTTGGTAGGCCAGTGAATGAGTTAAATAACAGTGTACCACAATACAGCTTGTTATTGTAATACTACAAAAATTGTTTTATAAATTAAACACGAAAAAATTACATAAGACCAGCCTGTGCTTATTCAGCTTTATTCATCTGTTCAAACTAAAAGTAAAGGTACAAAAGATTAAAATCCCGTTTGTCCACAACTCACACTCTCGATTCTTAACAGAAAACTTCGTTACCATTTCATTTCGAGTGGAAGTAGGATAATCTGAAGAGATACATGTACGTAAGCATATAAAGTAGAATACATCGACAACAGTAAGCTTTAAATTCACCTTCCTTCGATTAGCCGAATCATCCGTGCTTCATATCATCATCACATAGGCTAGGTAACCACATAACACCTTTCCCAGTGTTCATAAAATTTGCTAAAAGCACTTCCTTTGGGACCTAATATTCCCCAACAACAATGAATCATATGGAACACGACGCTCACAAAACAAAAATGGCGTCTTCTTCATTCCTCTTCACTTCACGCGCGAGAACTCGCGAGTAACACGTAACGGAAGTAATTTTGATTGGCTGATTTTGGAAAATGTCAATCCATCAAAAAAAGTGGGCGGTAGACGCTCCGTAGAAGACTTGTATCAGGCTCTATTTTTCGTTTCGCCCTTCCCGCGGTAAAGGTCTACCAACGAAACGAAAATAGAGTCTGATCGCAGGTTACAGTTAAGGCGGCGAAATACGAGATACAAAAGCCCTCAACTTGTCGCGCAACATTGTTTCGTTGCAAGTTTTCGTCGATGTTTCCCGTTTTTCACCTTGCGTGATCAACTTGACCGGCAACAAAAACATTTGTTGCGGGTTGAAGAAATGCGGCGCGCTGATTGGTTGATTTGCTAGGGCACGAGCAGTTTTGTTGCGCGACAAGTTGTGAGTTTCATGAAAAACGAGCAACAAGGCCAAAATTTGTTGCTCAAAGTAGTCCTGCGCTCTACTTTTCGCAACAACTTCTTTCAACCCGCAACAAATGTTTTTGTTGCGCGACAAGTTGATCACGCAAGGTGAAAAACGGGAAACATCGACAAAAACTTGCAACGAAACAATGTTGCGCGACAAGTTAAGGGTTTTTGTATCTCGTATTTCGCCACCTTTACCTAAACTAGAATGAGTTCGTGATTCCTGACTTGACGTCACGACCCATTCAGAAACCCAGACCCTTTTCTGCACTGACTCATGGTCAACTTCATTGGGCATGGCTGAAGCGGGAACTTTAAAGCTAGATCTTAGAGCGTTAAAATATCAGAATCCAATTTTTTTCTTAGAATACCTTTTTACACAGTATAGAGCTATCATAATTGTAAAAACCCTGTTGGCCGTATAGCCACTTTAAGTGCATAAAAATTGGAGCAAGTAGAAAATATTTCAACCTTTTGTGAGAAATGACGAATCTCTCATTTTGAATCAAATGTATTTTAAATTTCTCAGTGAATTTCGTGACATTGTTTGACTAGATTCATTTTTCACCAGAGTATTGGGAGTTGTTCAAGCCTTGCCTTGCTTTGGATTAAGAGTAGCACTGATCATCGGTTAGGCTTTTCTGTCACGCATCACGCATTCTTTGTTTAAGCAAGCATTGATTGAAAGTCTCGTATTCCCTTGGAAGTGCAACTGCTTTTTAGGTTATCTTGATATCTACTTACATTTTATCGTTACATTTTCCAGGTTTAGTATAAGTTGCCTTTAATTTGGGGAGAAAATTAGAGAAAATTTAACGGTATTTGTCATTATGGGACGGTATCATTTTAAGATCTTTTGTTGACTTTTTGAACTTGCTTTGCACATTTTTTCGATGAAATCGCAGTTCATTCCATTAATAATGTTTTAAACCTTTTGACGTCAAAGCTTATTATCTTTTTCACTTCATTCTACAGTTCAAGAGTCTCACGGTTTAAAGCACTTAACAGAAGCTATGGATGACGAAATATTCAGGAAATTTGTTACTATTCATGTCAAGAAAGGTGCATGGCAAGTGGTGATGCTGTTTTGGGATGAGCTGATTCGCAGAGACAGCAGGAATGATGACGTGGATACACTGAGTGGTGATGTGGAGTCACGAAAATTGACCTGGTGGCCAACTGATGAGGACCAAGATTTACAAGTACTGTGTAAAATACTAACTGAGGGGGATTCTAAACTAGACAGCTTACGCATTGTGAGAAGGGTAACAGATGAAGGGCTAAAGCACATAGCTGAAGCCCTGTCTAATAGTCACTGTCACCTGAACAGCTTATACCTCAGGCTGTGTGAGGTAACAGATGACGGAGTAAAGCATATAGCTGAAGCCCTGTCTAATAGTCACTGTCAACTGAACAGCTTAAACCTCTACAAGTGTAAGGTAACAGATGACGGAGTAAAGCATATAGCTGAAGCCCTGTCTAATAGTCACTGTCAACTGAACAGCTTATACCTCAGCGGGTGTGTCGAGGTAACAGATGACGGAGTAAAGCATATAGCTGAAGCCCTGTCTAGTAGTCACTGTCAACTGAACAGCTTATACCTCAGCTGGTGTGTCGAGGTAACAGATGACGGAGTAAAGCATATAGCTGAAGCCCTGTCTAATAGTCACTGTCACCTGAACAGCTTAGACCTCCGCGGGTGTAACGTAACAGATGACGGAGTAAAGCATATAGCTGAAGCCCTGTCTAATAGTCACTGTCAACTGAACAGCTTATACCTCAGCTGGTGTAACGTAACAGATGACGGAGTAAAGCATATAGCTGAAGCCCTGTCTAATAGTCACTGTCAACTGAACAGCTTAGACCTCAGCTGGTGTGTCGAGGTAACAGATGACGGAGTAAAGCATATAGCTGAAGCCCTGTCTAATAGTCACTGTCACCTGAACAGCTTAGACCTCAGCGAGTGTAACGTAACAGATGACGGAGTAAAGCATATAGCTGAAGCCCTGTCTAATAGTCACTGTCACCTGAACAGCTTAGACCTCAGCGGGTGTAAGGTAACAGATGACGGAGTAAAGCATATAGCTGAAGCCCTGTCTAATAGTCACTGTCACCTGAACAGCTTAAAACTCCGCTTCAATTACAGAATAACAGATGAAGGAGTAGCACAGTTAGCTGAGGCACTTAAGCACAGTAAGTATAAACTAAAAGGTTTTTACCCTTTGATTGAAGTAACAGCTGAAGTTAAAGGACAAGTGTCTGAAGAAGGCTTGAGTTAAGATAAGCGTCTCTAAAGTGTACAGTCTGTACAAGCAAATAACGCAGTAAGAGCACTGTCACCGGTGTCAAAGGGGACTTGGGACATGTCCCCAAACATGCTTCTCCCAACAAGCTGAAGTCTCGAGACAGAAGGTTAAACTTGTAGATGTTTTTAGTCGTTGGAAGCGAAATGTTTAATTTGTGTTCGTTCAAAGTAGACTGTAAATAATAGAGATTAGCAAATATTTTTATTTGATCGGCGTGATCGATGCACAGCGCTTTTTTACGAGTTATTGTATGTACATGCGGAGAGTACAATGTAGTGAAAACCATGTTTCTCTGGCATGGTGGGGGAGGGGGGGGGGTGGAATCAGTGGTACTTCAAGTGCTACTTCGACCAAAAATCAATTCTACTTTTTCTTTGTATTTCAAAACTATGTAACTGAACCACTAAGTGACCGAAGTTTTAAGCCTTCATTTCAAAAAGACATCTGTTTATTTTGACTGAAATTTTCCTAATTTATGGTCCGCCATTACTAACTTTAAAATCTTGAGAGAGCTGGATCGAGGATAAGATGACGTCAAAGACTAAAATAACTGCAATTTTGAGCTAGTGAGTCTTTAACGACATCTTATCCTCGATCCAACCCTCTGAAGTGCAATCGGTCAGCAGTTTTGAACGTGAACAATGGCGAACCGTGAAATCCTAAACTTGCGCTCAAAGAAAACAGCCTTTGGGTAAAATTCGAAGCTTTAAGATTTTGCCAATGAGCTGCCAAACAAACACGCTTTTGAAATCTGAAGAAAAAAGAGAAGTGATTTTTTTGATCATAGTAGTACTGAAATTGTAGCATCAAGTTGACTAAAACAAGTAAGTCGGTTCTTATAACGAAACCTTCAAGTTAGGTCGGCTCAAAATGCACCCTGAAAGTGCAATGAAATAAGAATTCCTGTTAAAGTTTAGTTTCATATTATAGAGCGGTACGCTAAAATGCACTTTGTTATCCAATACAGTATCGGATCAATATATAAACAGTAGCCTCGAGGCGCGAAAATATGCTAGGATATTTGTCCGCGGACATTATCTGCTCCGAGAAGCGAAAAGATAATGTCCAAGGACAAATATTCAAGCATATTTTCAAAGTCAAATGGAGGCTATTTAACAATTATCCTGCGAAATCGCGCGGAATATCGTCTGATACTTAGCCGACGAGGCCGTAGGCCGAGTCGGTTAAAATCAGACGATATTCCGCAAGATTGAGCAGGATAATTGTTTTATTATTCAACAAATTGATAACAAAATTGATTTCCAAGCTCATAACATTTTTAAACCTTTCTGTCAACATTTTTTCACTTCACTTTTTCTTCCCACGTACGAAGCTACGTATATCGCCGGATATCCGTCACCTCGAGAGCATCATGACCATATTTGGATAGTGTTACAATTTGTTGAATAATAATGTGTTTTATTATCCTTCAAATACTTTTCGCAACACGTGCAGTTTTGAGAATTGAGGAATAATTAACAATTATTCTTCGAGCCCGAATGGGCTCTGAGTCAATAGCTATTGAGGGCTATTGACTCAGAGCCCATGAGGGCGAGAGGAATAATTGTTTTAGTAAAATCCAACTAGTTGGTCAAAAAAATATCGAGACAAAACATTTTTCGCTAGTTAAAGCCATTGTTTTGGTTTTTAAAGCCGGTGCTTTTCGCTACTAGTGGGCTATAACAGATAGTCTACTAGTAGTTCAACCAATCAGAACGCAGCATTGATAATAGACCACTAGTTGAATTTTACTAATCTGGGATATCCCCCAGTTTTAGCTGGGGATAGTCGATCACGTGACTCGTTTAGACCAATCGCGCGCGAGCGAAAATATTTGATGAATTATAATCATGATTATTTAAGGAACCATAGTTACTAGCCAGTAGTGACAAACGAACAAAATAAAATTTTGTTCACTGAATTTAATGACGAGTTCAGTAGACCCCCAGTCATACAAAGGTCTGTAAATTTTTCTATTTTCAACTTACATTTTCTCAGATATTACACCTCAAATGCTGAAACTTTGCAGGGTTACTAAAGTTAAGGTGTTCTTTCTAGTGCTGGTACACGTTTTTAATTTGGACTTATTTGAATTTTCGACCGTTATTTGGAGAAGGGTCTATCGTTTGTGGCAGGCGTTCTCAAAGAATCAGCTGAATTAACTCTCCTTAGGAGAGTCTATTTTCAGGGCTGTCTAATTTATAAAGTGGCCGTACAGTAGGATTAAAAATTTATATTCTTTCGTGTACGGAAAGATTTACTGTTATGTAAAAGAAACTTATTTTTGTAAAAATTAAGCTGTACCCAAATTCTAGTTTAGTTTTAAATCGTGTATATATTGGTTTTGTGCAAGAAATGTAACTTCAGCCGAGTAGTTTAGGTATATTATAATATTTTGTAATTACTGACTTAGGACAGACTACCACTTAGTTCATTAGTGTAAAATTTTACCTTTTACGAATAAACATTGTGGGAGAACATTGTCGTCCGTGTTCAGTTTCTGTAATCTGAGTTGTAATTCACTTTTTTGTCAGTGTAAGGAAAAATTCATTACGTTTCCTTCTTTTGTAGTAACTACAAACTGCTTGCAAAAATTAGTTGTGTCAAGCTTGAAAAGAAACGATTCAAAATTTGCTTCAAACGGTGTACTCTCGTAATGGTTGATTGCTCAGCATAGAAATTTCTTAAAGTTCTATGCTTTTTAACAAAATATGTCATTGAATATGTAACATCTTCCTCTCATATTTGTTACAGTTATTATGAGGCACAGACAGACCCTATCAGTTTATCGTATTGATACGTTTGCCAGAATAAAATCCATTGCCGATGAATTTATAGCATCGAGAATATCAAGGAACTCGGATGAACTTAAAAATCGCCCCGTGGCTGCTACCAGGCCAATACAATCTTTCACTGAGCATGGGCTTCGCCCCCCGGGGGGGGGGGGGGGGTACTTCCCTATATGGGCTTAAGATGTTTTTCGGGATTTTTGTCTTAAACAGGGTATCGAATTTATCATTTTTTGTCTTAATCAGGGCCGCCTTATCATTTTTTGTCTTAAACAGGATATCTTTTCTTGGACGATAAACAGCAAAATTTTATAAGCTCTCAGAAGTCAATATTAATTAACAAGTTGTTAATTAATATTGACATCCGTTGACTTTGGCATTGATACCAGGCACATTAAATTTCCATTGATTACACAACAAGAAAGCCACACAACTTGTAACCGCAACTTTTAATGTCTTAAACAGGGTATCAAAAATCGGAATTCTGTCTTAAACAGGGTAGGAAAATCAGCGATATTTGTCTTAAACAGGGTCAGGGTAAGAGGGGCCGGGCCGCACCTCCCCACCCAGGGATATAACGAGCGCCCCCCCCCCCCCCGGGGGCTTCGCATTTGCAAGACTGTCTTTCTCCTGCCAACACCTTCTCCAATGACTTTGCCTCGCTCTTATCTCCTGCATGCTCTCATGGCATGGGTAAAGCAGGTAATAAATCAGCATTGTGGGTTGACTCTCCCTTTCAGCAACGTCTCCTCATTTTTTGCGCATTAATATTTATTTTTAGAACTACCCAAATCGCTGAAATCGGTACCCTATACCCAGGGATTTTATGTAGCAAAGGCCTTCATTAATGTAAAAAAATCTCCCTACCTCTGAAGGTCTTTCACAACTGAAAACATTTCTCGTCCAAAAAAGGCGGAACACTGAAACAACGGTTCAGAGTGACGTAACAGCGGAGGTAACAGACTCGCGTAAGCAGACTATAACAAATATAGCCTGCATTGTAGGCGTAAACGGGGAAGGGGTGGGGATCATGTGGCAAAAAAGGCGAGGAAGAAGTGTATGGAAAAGCACCCTAACCCAATAAAGAAGCCCGTTTCCAATAAGCAGCCTAGTTTTATTTCCTCAACCCGTAAAATTAAAAAACAAACAAACAAAGAACGCTACACACACACAAGCACGCAGTGCGGACCTATATTTATAGCTGTCACTATGCCAACTTTAGCTTCGTCATCTTGTAACAAATCACTAATGAGCCAATAATCAAGGCGTCTTTGAATAATTGGGCTTTTTTGTCTCCGAGAAATTGCATTTTATTGGCATTACGGATTCTTCAGATGTCAACCAAATCACAATTCATCATAACGTCCTCCACACACTTAACTGAGTTTTTTACCACGGGGTTTCCACCCGAACAATCTTGTTAACAACCGCACACTACTGGGTACTTCAGAATACCGATGGCACTACTATTTTGTGGATTCTAATTTTTGCAATTTTTTCCTCAAAAGAAATTCCCGCAGAAATTTCATCCGCAAACATTTACTGTACGTAAAAACATCACAAGTACAATCTTGTAGCTGTCATTCATTTAAATTGTTTCTTTTGTTAAAAAGCAAAACGATGAAACGAGAAACAAATCGTTCAGAAATATAAAAATCGTTTGCAGGAAAGGATCGTTAGAAGGTACTCCAATGAGAAGAACATTAACAGTTCCTCTTAAGAGCCTGATGTGATTGTGATAGAGTAACACTGATTACTGGATTACTTTGTTATACTTCTCCCCCTCTGTTGTTTCACCTTGGTCGCCTTGGAAACACAGAGAAGCGGCCGCCCTTTTGTTAACAACGGGTCACTACTTACTATCTACTTAACAATTAGATTATGAGCTCGAGATTTCTATCGCGTGATAGTTGACGAGGGTGCAGCCCGAGTCAACTATCGTGCGATAGAAATCGAGAGCGAATAATCTAATTGTTTTAGTATAAATCTACTAGTCGTTCAAAACTTAATCTAAATCCTCTTCTCAACACTTCGAAAACGCCAAGAAACGACCGTCATTTTGTTAACAAGTGCACTCTGTTACGCCACCCACTATCTATCACAGAATAGATAGTGAGTAGCGTAGCCAATCAGAGAACGGCATTCGTGATGGAACGCTAGTAGATTTATACTAAAAAAGAATAGATTATGAGGTTGTGCGTAACATAGCCAACAAGAGATAAAACGTTGAGCGTGATAGAACGCTAGCAGATTTATAACGGCTACACGTCATAAGTGGCCTGCCTAGCAGCCGTTTCCTTTCTTTTTCCAGGTGGAGAGATCGAACAACCGAGCCAGCAAGCGGGCGAGTCAAGGAGCGCGCCTGGGATGAGAAAAAAAACTTGGAGACAAGGGGGAGGGGATGGGGGGAAAAGAAATCGCCTGCAGTCAATCTCACTGGTTCAAAGCTAATACACTTGTTGCTTGCAATGTCGTATCTTGTAGTGATCATCCATGGACACCTCTCACCTGTACAGAAGCTAAAATTGATCACTAACCTAATGTTGTGAAAAGCCACGAGTTTTATAGCGGACTTAATAAAAAACATACGCATCTTCATCTAAACACTTAACGTTTCATATGCCCCAACACACATCTTCAGAAGTGACAGTTAATAAATTCAAAGTAAATTACTTAAAGGTTACTCCAAACCTTCGCGGGTATTCTCCAGAAAAAATTCGTACGCGTGCTGTTTTCAAGGAAACCCTCACAAACTATATATCAATAGAAAGGTTGTGAAATAATAATAATAATAATAATAATAATAATAATAATAATAATAATAATAATAATAATAATAATAATAATACGGCGCCAAAATCCTAATGTTCAAAGGCGCTTTACAAAAACAAGAAAAGTCTTTAAATAACTAAAAACTTAGAACATGGTAGAATTAATTACAAAAAGTTCTTTTTTTTAAAAAAAAATTTTTTAATCTATTTCTAAAAACAGACACAGACGGAGAGTTTCTTATTTCACATGGTAAGGCGTTCCATAATGTTGGTGCCGCTACGGAGAAAGATCTTGCGCCATTTGTTTTCAGGTTATAGGATGGAGAAACAAGAAGATGCTTGGATGATGAAGGTAGTTGACGCGATGGAGTGTAGGATGTAAGCAAATCCTAAATGTACGATGGTGCCAAATTGTTAAGAGCCTTGTATGTTATAAGCAAAAATCTTAAAAATAATGCGTTGATTTACGGGAAGCCAGTGGCATTGTAACGTTTTTATAGCGTAGGCTGGTAGGCCATACAATAGGGCATTACAGTAATCCAGTTTCGAAGATACAAACATATGAACCAGTAATTCAGAGGAGGTCGCCGAAGGATACTTCCTGATATAGCTGATATTTCGCTGGTGATAAAATTATGTTCTATTCTGCTGACCGCTTTCCTAGGACGGCAGAAGCCGTTAACGCTAAATAGATGGACTGAAAATTTCGGCGAATTAATCGGGTGTCAAATGCGATCGTTGGTGGAAAATAACTGTACATCAATCTCTTAAAGGGTGTCAGCATTTTCTTTTTTTTATGAAAAAGAGGCGTATTTTTTTACGCGCACTATTTGCTCTTTATAACGGACTCTATCAAAAAACAAATCGCGGTAATAAAAATGTCGAAAGCACGCATGTTGTAAAAACTCTCTATTTAAAGGAGCGACGTCTCGTTTAAATGGGTTTGAAAAGTTTAGCTAAACTTTTCAATTTTGTTGTTTGTAATCCGTGTCAATCTTCTCCATCCTTAACCATCCTTGTTCCTTTATGGTTTCTTATATTATCTCTGGTGTTTTTCCACCTTTGTAAAGCATCATTGTCAGGTTTCCTTTAATTTAAAGGTTAATTTGTTGATGGTCAAAAGACCTCAAAATATCGTGACAGAGCCCCTTTAAACACTTAACATTTCGTATGCCCCAACATACACATTCAGAAAGGACGGTTACTAAGCTATATACTTAAATTTGAATAATATGGAAACAAATACCCATACCAAATTAGGAACAATACAAAAATTGAAAATGTCAATAAAGTCTGCAGATAACAATCATTAAAGTTGGCTCGTGAAGAAAAAGTTTCTCGCTGAAACCGTCTCTTAATGAAGATATTGACAGCGAGAAACGTTTTCTTTACTAGCCAACTTTAATGATTGTTATTTGCAGACTTGATACATAGCCTGTTTTGTCATTTTCTATTATTGCATTCTTCCTAGTTTGGTATAGGTGATTATTTTCATATTATTTGAATTTATGTTTAGTTTACTAACGTTCACTTCTGAAGATAAATTGATAAACAGTAAGCTGATCCTAACGGCAAGGAGTAGATTAAGATTTAAAATAAAGAGTAAAATATATTTGCCCGATATTTCGGTTCAGTAAGACAAACCTTCTACGGGGGCTAGAAGAAAATGAATACATAGATAAATGATCGCTACGTTTAAAATACAGCATTCGACAGTATAACAGACTAAGAAGATGCATGATTGGCCATACGAAACGTTAGTGTTTAGATAAAGAGTTTCTACAACAATCCTTGTTTCGTTATTATTATGAGCGCGATTTGTTTTTTCGTTTCTGCCTATATTGAAATTGCCAAAGGACAAACGTGTTTACAAGGACTCTATCAAACCCATGCTAGGTACTTGTCAAAAATGTTTACCGGAAGTCAGTTATCATTGGTTCTCATGTGACAGTTGGCGCCCCAAGGGAGCGCTTCATGTTTAGGAGCGGTAAAACGTCTTGGATTGACTGCAGGCGTTTCCTTTGCTCGCCTCACCCTCTCCCCCGGCTTCTTATTTTTCGCACTTTTCGCAGTTTCGTTCCCTTCACGTGCAGGCTGTGTTGTAAGTATTACAACAATTCAGTCCGTGAAGGATTTTGCAAAGCGTTATGTTAAAGGGGGGTTTCACGGTTCGGCGCATGTCCGTAATAATAGGGAACTTAAGTAAACCACGACGGCAACGACAACGGGAACGTCGCCAAACAAAAGATTTAATGAGCAGAACAATAGCTGTGCACGTGCGTTATCAATCCTTGTACATTTCGTTGCCGTTCTCTGCCAAACAGCAACGTGAAATGACCAAGTTTCGCGTATTTTGGAGAACCTGGCCACGACGGCAAATATTTTGGATTTCCCTATGGAATTAATCGCTGGCATTACTTATTTAGTTTGAGCAGGTTTTTAGACAGATTTGCGCTCTGAACGGGTTTAGTTGCTTACGAAATTCGAGAGTAAAATTTAAATCCATTTTTTGCTAGGCGTCGTCCCTGGCGTCGCCGTCGTCTGTGCTTAAGTTCCCTATTTATTCATTCGCCTACAGGCCCAGTTTTTCATTGTTTTTGTACAAATCGTAAGCAAGTTACCTACATTTGCATGTTAATACCCGCAAAATGATTAACCGTAGAATAAATCGTACGGCTCAACCCTAAATTCAACGGTCGACAGCGTCGGTAAAGTCCACTGCAATTAATTTTCTGACAATATTGCTTATCTGCCATTCTGCCAGACTCGCTAATTATTACACGGTTCACGGTTCAGCGCATGTCTCTAATTAAATCAAAATACTTTTGTTCGCTTCTTTTCAATGTTATCGCTTTTAAAACCCTACTTAGATGCAGTTCAGTAATCACTGATTGCCTTCAGCCCTGTACCCTTCCAAGACTACCTCACCCCCCTAGCTACATTGCGAGAACTAGTTGTGGGGTCGGTACCGTTGTTCTTTAGTCCTCCCACTCAGACACAGGCGCTCTTGAACATTCAACTCTTTCGAATAACCACTGCTCATATGGTTCAGTTTGTCTCGTTGTGTTTGCACCTTGTTTATTCTTCTCTTTCAATCCTCTAATGTCATTTTGTTTTGTTTTTTTATGTAAATGTGTTTTTAGAGTATTTTTAGAGTGAATACAACATTGTATTGTATCTTGGCTCCTGATCTTGGGAAGTAACGGGTGACGAGCCCTTAAGCGCGTTTGCACAGTTTGCACGAAGTGATATTTCTGGGTGAAGTCAGCTGCTGTTCGTTTTTGCCTGTGGTTTGCTTCAAATCCTGTTATTGAATCCCACTGTATCAGAGAGTTTTTTAGTCAGGACAACAAAGTAACTTATTGGGCGCTTTCCATTCGACCAAAAATTCCGGAAATTCCGGGTTTGGGAGCGAATGAAACAGACATTTTCCGGAATTTCATTCCGAAATTTTGGGTGTACCTCGCGAGGTTGGCCTAAAATTCCGGAGAATCGGAATAACCGGAAAATTCCGTTCCATTCGAATATTTCTGCTCGGGCCTAGTTTCTCCGAGGTTGGAAATCGAATTCAACATGGCTGATCCTCAAGCTTCTAACCATAATATTGGTGCTCTATCTGACAAACAACTGAAATATCTTACTTCAACCTTATTGCAGTGGATTGGCCTCAACAAGCTTTAGTGAGTAGTGCCACTATACATGTGAGCTACGTGAAATATGAGCATACTCGCTGCATAACCGCTCGAGTGAACAGCTCGCTCGTCAATCGAAAGTGACTCTTAAACTCATCAGGAAAATAAAAAGGTACCGTAAATGTAGTCTCGGACTCCTTTTAGATTCTTACGATAAAAGGTATATTGTCACCCTCGCCTAATACATCGTTTATTTTAACCTCAGAGTCGTTGAGCAACCTAGTCCAGTTCCTGAACTCTCCTTTCTTCCCAGCCCATATAGGACTGGACTATGAACAACCCAAAGCAAGTAAACAAAGATGAAAGAGTCCTCCGTTTGATCTCGTATTTTCGCGCGAAACTTGGAACCCGATGGCCTGCCAATGGTTCATCGAACGCACCGGAAAATTACTGTTCCATTCGCCACATGGAATACCCGGAATTTCAAACCAGAATATTTGGTCGAATGGAAAGCGCCCATTATTTTTATTAGCCGATCAGGCCACAGGAATATTGTGTTTTTTGTTATTTCGTATCCGATGTCGTGTCGCGTCGAGATGATTGCTATGTTGTCTTCGGATAATAATTCTTCAAAGCATTTTCACTAGTGCTGTGGCTTTCAGAGCATGGATCAAGTGTTGAACATCTCCACCCATTCTTGTTTTTCAACGAGAAAAACGTCTTTGCTCTCGCGCACAAAGCGCGATCTACACACGCTGAAATAGCGCAAAGAATATCCTTGGCGACCGAAAGAGATGAAGCGAAACCCAGAAAGCTATTTACCGCCCTAAACATGAAGCGCTCCCTTGGGGCGCCAACTGTCACATGAGAACCAATGATAACTGACTTCCGGTAAACATTTTTGACAAGTACCTAGCATGGGTTTGATAGAGTCCTTGTAAACACGTTTGTCCTTTGGCAATTTCAATATAGGCAGAAACGAAAAAACAAATCGCGCTCATAATAATAACGAAACAAGGATTGTTGTAGAAACTCTTTATCTAAACACTAACGTTTCGTATGGCCAATCATGCATCTTCTTAGTCTGTTATACTGTCGAATGCTGTATTTTAAACGTAGCGATCATTTATCTATGTATTCATTTTCTTCTAGCCCCCGTAGAAGGTTTGTCTTACTGAACCGAAATATCGGGCAAATATATTTTACTCTTTATTTTAAATCTTAATCTACTCCTTGCCGTTAGGATCAGCTTACTGTTTATCAATTTATCTTCAGAAGTGAACGTTAGTAAACTAAACATAAATTCAAATAATATGAAAATAATCACCTATACCAAACTAGGAAGAATGCAATAATAGAAAATGACAAAACAGGCTATGTATCAAGTCTGCAAATAACAATCATTAAAGTTGGCTAGTAAAGAAAACGTTTCTCGCTGTCAATATCTTCATTAAGAGACGGTTTCAGCGAGAAACTTTTTCTTCACGAGCCAACTTTAATGATTGTTATCTGCAGACTTTATTGACATTTTCAATTTTTGTATTGTTCCTAATTTGGTATGGGTATTTGTTTCCATATTATTCAAATTTAAGTATATAGCTTAGTAACCGTCCTTTCTGAATGTGTATGTTGGGGCATACGAAATGTTAAGTGTTTAAAGGGGCTCTGTCACGATATTTTGAGGTCTTTTGACCATCAACAAATTAACCTTTAAATTAAAGGAAACCTGACAATGATGCTTTACAAAGGTGGAAAAACACCAGAGATAATATAAGAAACCATAAAGGAACAAGGATGGTTAAGGATGGAGAAGATTGACACGGATTACAAACAACAAAATTGAAAAGTTTAGCTAAACTTTTCAAACCCATTTAAACGAGACGTCGCTCCTTTAAATAGAGAGTTTTTACAACATGCGTGCTTTCGACATTTTTATTACCGCGATTTGTTTTTTGATAGAGTCCGTTATAAAGAGCAAATAGTGCGCGTAAAAAAATACGCCTCTTTTTCATAAAAAAAAGAAAATGCTGACACCCTTTAAGAGATTGATGTACAGTTATTTTCCACCAACGATCGCATTTGACACCCGATTAATTCGCCGAAATTTTCAGTCCATCTATTTAGCGTTAACGGCTTCTGCCGTCCTAGGAAAGCGGTCAGCAGAATAGAACATAATTTTATCACCAGCGAAATATCAGCTATATCAGGAAGTATCCTTCGGCGACCTCCTCTGAATTACTGGTTCATATGTTTGTATCTTCGAAACTGGATTACTGTAATGCCCTATTGTATGGCCTACCAGCCTACGCTATAAAAACGTTACAATGCCACTGGCTTCCCGTAAATCAACGCATTATTTTTAAGATTTTTGCTTATAACATACAAGGCTCTTAACAATTTGGCACCATCGTACATTTAGGATTTGCTTACATCCTACACTCCATCGCGTCAACTACCTTCATCATCCAAGCATCTTCTTGTTTCTCCATCCTATAACCTGAAAACAAATGGCGCAAGATCTTTCTCCGTAGCGGCACCAACATTATGGAACGCCTTACCATGTGAAATAAGAAACTCTCCGTCTGTGTCTGTTTTTAGAAATAGATTAAAAAATTTTTTTTTAAAAAAAAGAACTTTTTGTAATTAATTCTACCATGTTCTAAGTTTTTAGTTATTTAAAGACTTTTCTTGTTTTTGTAAAGCGCCTTTGAACATTAGGATTTTGGCGCCGTATTATTATTATTATTATTATTATTATTATTATTATTATTATTATTATTATTATTATTATTATTATTATTTCACAACCTTTCTATTGATATATAGTTTGTGAGGGTTTCCTTGAAAACAGCACGCGTACGAATTTTTTCTGGAGAATACCCGCGAAGGTTTGGAGTAACCTTTAAGTAATTTACTTTGAATTTATTAACTGTCACTTCTGAAGATGTGTGTTGGGGCATATGAAACGTTAAGTGTTTAGATGAAGATGCGTATGTTTTTTATTAAGTCCGCTATAAAACTCGTGGCTTTTCACAACATTAGGTTAGTGATCAATTTTAGCTTCTGTACAGGTGAGAGGTGTCCATGGATGATCACTACAAGATACGACATTGCAAGCAACAAGTGTATTAGCTTTGAACCAGTGAGATTGACTGCAGGCGATTTCTTTTCCCCCCATCCCCTCCCCCTTGTCTCCAAGTTTTTTTTCTCATCCCAGGCGCGCTCCTTGACTCGCCCGCTTGCTGGCTCGGTTGTTCGATCTCTCCACCTGGAAAAAGAAAGGAAACGGCTGCTAGGCAGGCCACTTATGACGTGTAGCCGTTATAAATCTGCTAGCGTTCTATCACGCTCAACGTTTTATCTCTTGTTGGCTATGTTACGCACAACCTCATAATCTATTCTTTTTTAGTATAAATCTACTAGCGTTCCATCACGAATGCCGTTCTCTGATTGGCTACGCTACTCACTATCTATTCTGTGATAGATAGTGGGTGGCGTAACAGAGTGCACTTGTTAACAAAATGACGGTCGTTTCTTGGCGTTTTCGAAGTGTTGAGAAGAGGATTTAGATTAAGTTTTGAACGACTAGTAGATTTATACTAAAACAATTAGATTATTCGCTCTCGATTTCTATCGCACGATAGTTGACTCGGGCTGCACCCTCGTCAACTATCACGCGATAGAAATCTCGAGCTCATAATCTAATTGTTAAGTAGATAGTAAGTAGTGACCCGTTGTTAACAAAAGGGCGGCCGCTTCTCTGTGTTTCCAAGGCGACCAAGGTGAAACAACAGAGGGGGAGAAGTATAACAAAGTAATCCAGTAATCAGTGTTACTCTATCACAATCACATCAGGCTCTTAAGAGGAACTGTTAATGTTCTTCTCATTGGAGTACCTTCTAACGATCCTTTCCTGCAAACGATTTTTATATTTCTGAACGATTTGTTTCTCGTTTCATCGTTTTGCTTTTTAACAAAAGAAACAATTTAAATGAATGACAGCTACAAGATTGTACTTGTGATGTTTTTACGTACAGTAAATGTTTGCGGATGAAATTTCTGCGGGAATTTCTTTTGAGGAAAAAATTGCAAAAATTAGAATCCACAAAATAGTAGTGCCATCGGTATTCTGAAGTACCCAGTAGTGTGCGGTTGTTAACAAGATTGTTCGGGTGGAAACCCCGTGGTAAAAAACTCAGTTAAGTGTGTGGAGGACGTTATGATGAATTGTGATTTGGTTGACATCTGAAGAATCCGTAATGCCAATAAAATGCAATTTCTCGGAGACAAAAAAGCCCAATTATTCAAAGACGCCTTGATTATTGGCTCATTAGTGATTTGTTACAAGATGACGAAGCTAAAGTTGGCATAGTGACAGCTATAAATATAGGTCCGCACTGCGTGCTTGTGTGTGTGTAGCGTTCTTTGTTTGTTTGTTTTTTAATTTTACGGGTTGAGGAAATAAAACTAGGCTGCTTATTGGAAACGGGCTTCTTTATTGGGTTAGGGTGCTTTTCCATACACTTCTTCCTCGCCTTTTTTGCCACATGATCCCCACCCCTTCCCCGTTTACGCCTACAATGCAGGCTATATTTGTTATAGTCTGCTTACGCGAGTCTGTTACCTCCGCTGTTACGTCACTCTGAACCGTTGTTTCAGTGTTCCGCCTTTTTTGGACGAGAAATGTTTTCAGTTGTGAAAGACCTTCAGAGGTAGGGAGATTTTTTTACATTAATGAAGGCCTTTGCTACATAAAATCCCTGGGTATAGGGTACCGATTTCAGCGATTTGGGTAGTTCTAAAAATAAATATTAATGCGCAAAAAATGAGGAGACGTTGCTGAAAGGGAGAGTCAACCCACAATGCTGATTTATTACCTGCTTTACCCATGCCATGAGAGCATGCAGGAGATAAGAGCGAGGCAAAGTCATTGGAGAAGGTGTTGGCAGGAGAAAGACAGTCTTGCAAATGCGAAGCCCCCGGGGGGGGGGGGGGCGCTCGTTATATCCCTGGGTGGGGAGGTGCGGCCCGGCCCCTCTTACCCTGACCCTGTTTAAGACAAATATCGCTGATTTTCCTACCCTGTTTAAGACAGAATTCCGATTTTTGATACCCTGTTTAAGACATTAAAAGTTGCGGTTACAAGTTGTGTGGCTTTCTTGTTGTGTAATCAATGGAAATTTAATGTGCCTGGTATCAATGCCAAAGTCAACGGATGTCAATATTAATTAACAACTTGTTAATTAATATTGACTTCTGAGAGCTTATAAAAATTTTGCTGTTTATCGTCCAAGAAAAGATATCCTGTTTAAGACAAAAAATGATAAGGCGGCCCTGATTAAGACAAAAAATGATAAATTCGATACCCTGTTTAAGACAAAAATCCCGAAAAACATCTTAAGCCCATATAGGGAAGTACCCCCCCCCCCCCCCCGGGGGGGCGAAGCCCATGCTCAGTGAAAGATTGTATTGGCCTGGTAGCAGCCACGGGGCGATTTTTAAGTTCATCCGAGTTCCTTGATATTCTCGATGCTATAAATTCATCGGCAATGGATTTTATTCTGGCAAACGTATCAATACGATAAACTGATAGGGTCTGTCTGTGCCTCATAATAACTGTAACAAATATGAGAGGAAGATGTTACATATTCAATGACATATTTTGTTAAAAAGCATAGAACTTTAAGAAATTTCTATGCTGAGCAATCAACCATTACGAGAGTACACCGTTTGAAGCAAATTTTGAATCGTTTCTTTTCAAGCTTGACACAACTAATTTTTGCAAGCAGTTTGTAGTTACTACAAAAGAAGGAAACGTAATGAATTTTTCCTTACACTGACAAAAAAGTGAATTACAACTCAGATTACAGAAACTGAACACGGACGACAATGTTCTCCCACAATGTTTATTCGTAAAAGGTAAAATTTTACACTAATGAACTAAGTGGTAGTCTGTCCTAAGTCAGTAATTACAAAATATTATAATATACCTAAACTACTCGGCTGAAGTTACATTTCTTGCACAAAACCAATATATACACGATTTAAAACTAAACTAGAATTTGGGTACAGCTTAATTTTTACAAAAATAAGTTTCTTTTACATAACAGTAAATCTTTCCGTACACGAAAGAATATAAATTTTTAATCCTACTGTACGGCCACTTTATAAATTAGACAGCCCTGAAAATAGACTCTCCTAAGGAGAGTTAATTCAGCTGATTCTTTGAGAACGCCTGCCACAAACGATAGACCCTTCTCCAAATAACGGTCGAAAATTCAAATAAGTCCAAATTAAAAACGTGTACCAGCACTAGAAAGAACACCTTAACTTTAGTAACCCTGCAAAGTTTCAGCATTTGAGGTGTAATATCTGAGAAAATGTAAGTTGAAAATAGAAAAATTTACAGACCTTTGTATGACTGGGGGTCTACTGAACTCGTCATTAAATTCAGTGAACAAAATTTTATTTTGTTCGTTTGTCACTACTGGCTAGTAACTATGGTTCCTTAAATAATCATGATTATAATTCATCAAATATTTTCGCTCGCGCGCGATTGGTCTAAACGAGTCACGTGATCGACTATCCCCAGCTAAAACTGGGGGATATCCCAGATTAGTAAAATTCAACTAGTGGTCTATTATCAATGCTGCGTTCTGATTGGTTGAACTACTAGTAGACTATCTGTTATAGCCCACTAGTAGCGAAAAGCACCGGCTTTAAAAACCAAAACAATGGCTTTAACTAGCGAAAAATGTTTTGTCTCGATATTTTTTTGACCAACTAGTTGGATTTTACTAAAACAATTATTCCTCTCGCCCTCATGGGCTCTGAGTCAATAGCCCTCAATAGCTATTGACTCAGAGCCCATTCGGGCTCGAAGAATAATTGTTAATTATTCCTCAATTCTCAAAACTGCACGTGTTGCGAAAAGTATTTGAAGGATAATAAAACACATTATTATTCAACAAATTGTAACACTATCCAAATATGGTCATGATGCTCTCGAGGTGACGGATATCCGGCGATATACGTAGCTTCGTACGTGGGAAGAAAAAGTGAAGTGAAAAAATGTTGACAGAAAGGTTTAAAAATGTTATGAGCTTGGAAATCAATTTTGTTATCAATTTGTTGAATAATAAAACAATTATCCTGCTCAATCTTGCGGAATATCGTCTGATTTTAACCGACTCGGCCTACGGCCTCGTCGGCTAAGTATCAGACGATATTCCGCGCGATTTCGCAGGATAATTGTTAAATAGCCTCCATTTGACTTTGAAAATATGCTTGAATATTTGTCCTTGGACATTATCTTTTCGCTTCTCGGAGCAGATAATGTCCGCGGACAAATATCCTAGCATATTTTCGCGCCTCGAGGCTACTGTTTATATATTGATCCGATACTGTATTGGATAACAAAGTGCATTTTAGCGTACCGCTCTATAATATGAAACTAAACTTTAACAGGAATTCTTATTTCATTGCACTTTCAGGGTGCATTTTGAGCCGACCTAACTTGAAGGTTTCGTTATAAGAACCGACTTACTTGTTTTAGTCAACTTGATGCTACAATTTCAGTACTACTATGATCAAAAAAATCACTTCTCTTTTTTCTTCAGATTTCAAAAGCGTGTTTGTTTGGCAGCTCATTGGCAAAATCTTAAAGCTTCGAATTTTACCCAAAGGCTGTTTTCTTTGAGCGCAAGTTTAGGATTTCACGGTTCGCCATTGTTCACGTTCAAAACTGCTGACCGATTGCACTTCAGAGGGTTGGATCGAGGATAAGATGTCGTTAAAGACTCACTAGCTCAAAATTGCAGTTATTTTAGTCTTTGACGTCATCTTATCCTCGATCCAGCTCTCTCAAGATTTTAAAGTTAGTAATGGCGGACCATAAATTAGGAAAATTTCAGTCAAAATAAACAGATGTCTTTTTGAAATGAAGGCTTAAAACTTCGGTCACTTAGTGGTTCAGTTACATAGTTTTGAAATACAAAGAAAAAGTAGAATTGATTTTTGGTCGAAGTAGCACTTGAAGTACCACTGATTCCACCCCCCCCCCTCCCCCACCATGCCAGAGAAACATGGTTTTCACTACATTGTACTCTCCGCATGTACATACAATAACTCGTAAAAAAGCGCTGTGCATCGATCACGCCGATCAAATAAAAATATTTGCTAATCTCTATTATTTACAGTCTACTTTGAACGAACACAAATTAAACATTTCGCTTCCAACGACTAAAAACATCTACAAGTTTAACCTTCTGTCTCGAGACTTCAGCTTGTTGGGAGAAGCATGTTTGGGGACATGTCCCAAGTCCCCTTTGACACCGGTGACAGTGCTCTTACTGCGTTATTTGCTTGTACAGACTGTACACTTTAGAGACGCTTATCTTAACTCAAGCCTTCTTCAGACACTTGTCCTTTAACTTCAGCTGTTACTTCAATCAAAGGGTAAAAACCTTTTAGTTTATACTTACTGTGCTTAAGTGCCTCAGCTAACTGTGCTACTCCTTCATCTGTTATTCTGTAATTGAAGCGGAGTTTTAAGCTGTTCAGGTGACAGTGACTATTAGACAGGGCTTCAGCTATATGCTTTACTCCGTCATCTGTTACCTTACACCCGCTGAGGTCTAAGCTGTTCAGGTGACAGTGACTATTAGACAGGGCTTCAGCTATATGCTTTACTCCGTCATCTGTTACGTTACACTCGCTGAGGTCTAAGCTGTTCAGGTGACAGTGACTATTAGACAGGGCTTCAGCTATATGCTTTACTCCGTCATCTGTTACCTCGACACACCAGCTGAGGTCTAAGCTGTTCAGTTGACAGTGACTATTAGACAGGGCTTCAGCTATATGCTTTACTCCGTCATCTGTTACGTTACACCAGCTGAGGTATAAGCTGTTCAGTTGACAGTGACTATTAGACAGGGCTTCAGCTATATGCTTTACTCCGTCATCTGTTACGTTACACCCGCGGAGGTCTAAGCTGTTCAGGTGACAGTGACTATTAGACAGGGCTTCAGCTATATGCTTTACTCCGTCATCTGTTACCTCGACACACCAGCTGAGGTATAAGCTGTTCAGTTGACAGTGACTACTAGACAGGGCTTCAGCTATATGCTTTACTCCGTCATCTGTTACCTCGACACACCCGCTGAGGTATAAGCTGTTCAGTTGACAGTGACTATTAGACAGGGCTTCAGCTATATGCTTTACTCCGTCATCTGTTACCTTACACTTGTAGAGGTTTAAGCTGTTCAGTTGACAGTGACTATTAGACAGGGCTTCAGCTATATGCTTTACTCCGTCATCTGTTACCTCACACAGCCTGAGGTATAAGCTGTTCAGGTGACAGTGACTATTAGACAGGGCTTCAGCTATGTGCTTTAGCCCTTCATCTGTTACCCTTCTCACAATGCGTAAGCTGTCTAGTTTAGAATCCCCCTCAGTTAGTATTTTACACAGTACTTGTAAATCTTGGTCCTCATCAGTTGGCCACCAGGTCAATTTTCGTGACTCCACATCACCACTCAGTGTATCCACGTCATCATTCCTGCTGTCTCTGCGAATCAGCTCATCCCAAAACAGCATCACCACTTGCCATGCACCTTTCTTGACATGAATAGTAACAAATTTCCTGAATATTTCGTCATCCATAGCTTCTGTTAAGTGCTTTAAACCGTGAGACTCTTGAACTGTAGAATGAAGTGAAAAAGATAATAAGCTTTGACGTCAAAAGGTTTAAAACATTATTAATGGAATGAACTGCGATTTCATCGAAAAAATGTGCAAAGCAAGTTCAAAAAGTCAACAAAAGATCTTAAAATGATACCGTCCCATAATGACAAATACCGTTAAATTTTCTCTAATTTTCTCCCCAAATTAAAGGCAACTTATACTAAACCTGGAAAATGTAACGATAAAATGTAAGTAGATATCAAGATAACCTAAAAAGCAGTTGCACTTCCAAGGGAATACGAGACTTTCAATCAATGCTTGCTTAAACAAAGAATGCGTGATGCGTGACAGAAAAGCCTAACCGATGATCAGTGCTACTCTTAATCCAAAGCAAGGCAAGGCTTGAACAACTCCCAATACTCTGGTGAAAAATGAATCTAGTCAAACAATGTCACGAAATTCACTGAGAAATTTAAAATACATTTGATTCAAAATGAGAGATTCGTCATTTCTCACAAAAGGTTGAAATATTTTCTACTTGCTCCAATTTTTATGCACTTAAAGTGGCTATACGGCCAACAGGGTTTTTACAATTATGATAGCTCTATACTGTGTAAAAAGGTATTCTAAGAAAAAAATTGGATTCTGATATTTTAACGCTCTAAGATCTAGCTTTAAAGTTCCCGCTTCAGCCATGCCCAATGAAGTTGACCATGAGTCAGTGCAGAAAAGGGTCTGGGTTTCTGAATGGGTCGTGACGTCAAGTCAGGAATCACGAACTCATTCTAGTTTAGGTAAAGGTGGCGAAATACGAGATACAAAAACCCTTAACTTGTCGCGCAACATTGTTTCGTTGCAAGTTTTTGTCGATGTTTCCCGTTTTTCACCTTGCGTGATCAACTTGTCGCGCAACAAAAACATTTGTTGCGGGTTGAAAGAAGTTGTTGCGAAAAGTAGAGCGCAGGACTACTTTGAGCAACAAATTTTGGCCTTGTTGCTCGTTTTTCATGAAACTCACAACTTGTCGCGCAACAAAACTGCTCGTGCCCTAGCAAATCAACCAATCAGCGCGCCGCATTTCTTCAACCCGCAACAAATGTTTTTGTTGCCGGTCAAGTTGATCACGCAAGGTGAAAAACGGGAAACATCGACGAAAACTTGCAACGAAACAATGTTGCGCGACAAGTTGAGGGCTTTTGTATCTCGTATTTCGCCGCCTTAACTGTAACCTGCGATCAGACT
>JAHPZR010021084.1:0-11447 GCA_019787425.1 Platygyra sinensis | reverse complement strand
TTACAGACGATGTATGGACAAAAAAAAAATTCTCTACATTTAGTTATAAACCAGTACAAATTTCTCCTATCATGATTTTGGTAAATTCTGGTGCATTTTTAAGCATTAGTAGCTGGTTTTGCGAGCTCACCGAACTAATTTTTGTCATGATACCATGCATTTATTCTACTGGTTACCCCCCAACAACGCAAAGGATTATGGCAGGAGCCCATTACCAGGTAATGGGCTCCTGATTATGGGTATGTGCAAGTAGCGAATAGAAAGATATGGTTTAACGGCAGTCATTCCCATACTAACAGCACTGCTCTTGTCGAGTTTTAATGAGCTACAATCTTTCTTTGCGTTTTTACACGCTCTTTTAGAGTTTTCGTGCGCAGAGCATTATAGGTAAACGTACCAGTCGCCATCTTTTTCCTTACAGTGGATTATGGAATTGAGGATTTTACTCATGGATTGAAAATAGTGGTTTGGGAGGGGATTAGTCTTCAACCTTCGGTTTTAAGGAAGCTATAGGTAGCATGGATTTATGGGATACTGATATGTTATGATATTTTTTAGGAACCAGTTTCAAAATACAGCGTATTTTAACGGTTATTACTAAAAATTAGTATTTTGGATCAGATAAATATATTTCTTCTTGACTTTTAATTCACTAGTAGTTAGGTGTCCCCAAATAGTTGCTGGCGAGCGTTAGCGAGACAGCACACTATTCTTGTCAATAGGGGGAAAAATCCAAAATTTTGTCGGATGCAAGACTCGAAGCTTGCGCAGTAGAGCATTATCCGGGATAGTTGATCAGCTGTTAAGTCATCATTCGCCGGCGCACGATAATTAAAGGAAAAAAAAGAGTTAAGGTTTAAATAGGGTGGTTTTTATATTTGACATTTACATGTAACTACCAGGAGCCCAGTTGTTCATGGCTTCCTGGTCTTTTGCGATTGGTTCTTTGACAAAGTGTCACCTGATGGAAAATGCTTCATCAGTCCCCTGTGAATAAATGGCAGTGCAATAGAATCCATACACAGTGTCCTGAAGTTTGCTAGTGGAGGGAATTTGTCAGCACTCTCCTATGGCCCTGCACTGGGGAAACTTATAAATAGGAAAGACTTGGTGCAAAACAACTACTCTTAAAAGGGATGTTGGGATGCTATTTTGAATGTCACTGGCTCAGCTGGAGATAATGTGGCACTTTATAGCCAAAAATTGTCCAATTCACTCTGCATTTTTTCTTTTCCGGCTAACATTGCTCAGTCCACAGTAGGGGATAGGCAAGGAAGTAATGCTTCACCCGAAATTTAATTTTGGGACTACTGCAAACGTCTTGTTTACATCTATTTTCTCGATTAAAAGGTTAGACGACTGGACCGCAATTTCGATCTCACTTGAAGGTTTCTCCATGGTTTTGAAAACATTGACTGTTTTTTCGGATCTGAAAAGTCGCCTAGCAGTGCGGGTGCTGGGTCAGTTTTTCTTCAATCATTAGCATGCAAACGAGATAGTAGAGGACAGACGTTAGAGGTGGTGTCTAATTTGCATGGTGTAGCTGGATGTAAACAACCAGAAAACATTGGTTACGACGAAACTTCCCTGCTAAATCCGGCCAACGATATGATCATAAAGGACAGACCACTCATATAAACATCTTAATACGTGTAATCTTTGCTGGGTCACGATCTTTCTTACGTTCACTTTTGTCGTTTCCCGGTCGTTTGTATCGTCGCAGGTTTTTACACTGTCTGGTTTTTTGTTTCATTTCTTTCCTTTATTAGCCCGCGCACGCAATTGACCTGCGACCACTTGCTATGAAGCTTGAGATGATGTTTTGCCGATTCTAAGGCTTTTAAGGTGTCTCGAAAACTCAGACCCGGAAATCTCTTCTGAATTGGGCAGAATTAATCGAAGCACTGAGGATCCACGGTAAAAAAAAAAAATCCGAAACGTCACGCAAGGCACCTCGCGCCATTGTTACTAAACTTGGCTCAAATGTAGGGTTGTCCACATTATGCTCACAATTTTCACTATAATGCTAATTCTTCATGCTCAAAAAAATCTTACTATTATGCTCATCAAGTTCCACTATTATGCTCAGAATTTTTTCCTCGGATCACTCATTTTTTTTACCTAAAACAAAATACGATCGCTTGATATGCTTATATGGAGGATAACTGAGTCCCAGACTCCCAGTCGCCCCACGTGGCCACGTCCGTTTCCTGTGGTGAAGGGCAGTTTAGGCCCTAGTCTATTGTCACGTATATTTCTCCACAGGAAATCAGGAATCCCAATTTCGAGATTGTACCTAACTCCGATGTATTTATTAATTTTCGATATTTTGACATATTTCCGGGAATTTTTCTTACTATTATGCTGGCATAATGCTCGATGCCGATTCCTCACTATTATGCTCAAAATTATGCCGGCATAATGTGGACAACCCTACTCAAATGGCTACTAAGCATAAAATAAATTTGATAAATTTGATTTATACTGATAAAGCAACCAAACAATCATTCGAATGGCGGGTATTATCCCAGCGGGGGGGGGAGGGGGTACTCCCTTATAAGGGCTTAATGGGGACGTGCGGCCAGCCAGGGTATGTTTTCCGGGATTTTTGTCTTAAACAGGGTATGGAATTTGTCATTTTTTGTTTTAATCAGGTTATCGATTTATCAATTTTTGTCTTAAATGGGATATCTTTTCTTTGACTATAAACAGCAAAATTTTTACAAGCTCTTGTAAATTAATATTGACTTCCGTTGACTTAGGCACTGATACAAGGAACATTAAGTTTCCATTGATTACACAACAAGAAAGCCACACAATTTGTAACCGCAACTTTGAATCTATGTCTTGAACAGGGTATCAAATACCGGAATTCCCGGTCTGTCTTAAACAGGGTAAGAAAATCAGCGATATTTGTCTTAAACAGGGTCAGGGTATGAGGGGCCGGGCCGCACCTCCCCACCCAGAGATATATCGAGTACTCCCCCCCCCCGGGTATTATTTCCGTGACCTGAGCAGAGGAATCTATCACCTTTAGCCTACGGAACAGGCGTAATATTTTTGGCGTATTTTCTCCTCTGTTCGCCTAAATACGCAAAAAAATTACGCCTGTGCTGCAGACTTATCACCTTGGGATGTTTTTCTCCCTCTCTCTGGAAATTCTGCCTATGGTATTGTATCGACGAACAGTAAACAGGACTCCTAAAAACAATCCTTGGTAAGCACGCTCTAAAAAATGTTGTCATAATTTTCGCGTCCCGAGTTTTCCTGACATGCGGAAAGTGGGTTTTTCGAGTGTGAGCTTTTGATACATCCAGAGGGTCTCAATTTTACGGGTCTGAGGTCTGGGTAGTTACAGGAGCCCATCACCCGGAGCGCGCAACTTCCATACTGGGTCTGTGCAACGGCGTTTTCACAAGTAGGTTTATTTTTAGACAAGCCCTTCCCGCGAATTAGTTTTCAAAAGCCAATCAGAAGCGAATGCATAATTAATGATAATCTGTTAATACGTAACTACTAGTGACAACTCATACGCGTTACAAACATGGCGGATGCATGCGAGGAATCTTCTTCTGGTTGCTTCAGGCGATGATTCCAGTTTTTATACGGAAAGTAGTAGCTAAGAAGAAAATCTGCGATGCGAAGAACCCCGTACGTCTTCCTCATCCGTGGAAAAGCGAAAATCGCGCCGTGAGGAATCGAATTTATCTTCGAAACGGTCTGCGAAAAATTTAAATGTGCGAAACAGAAAAAGCAAGCTTCAAACACTCTAGACGAAGATCAGCTGGAGGAACTGACCTCGTGGATATTTTCAAGACATAAAGCTAGCGAGATCGAAGGGATTGACCGCTCAAATCTTCTTGAATCGCCACGTGTGAAGTCCACCAAAGAGAGAGAGCTCTTTGCGAAATATTTACTTTGTGACTCATCATAAAACAACTTTCAACTGCTGATTCTTGGATTCTGCCGCAAGTTTTCGACGCTTAGAAGCGAGTGTGCCTTGTCAACGGATAAGGAGAACAAGAAAGCCGCCATTTCTATGGCTTGGATGAAAATGCTGGCAGGGGAATTTTCAAGTGGGAAAGGCCATTCAAGAGCGATTTTTAATCGAACGTTTACTGGTTGGACTGCAATCGGAGTCACAAGAAGTAGAAGCTATGGCTACATGTGTTTAGAGAAAACGCTTTGTTATTTTATTATTATTTTAGGGGTTTTGGGGACCGAGACTGAAGGTAACATCCAAACCCACCCTTAAGAAGGTCATCTGACACTATGATAACTGGGAAAGCTTTGGGGAAATTAATACAATTCATTATTGATCACCAAAAGTCTTAAAAATATTCAATGCACTGGGTTAGGGGGTGGGGGGAGGGAAGGAAATATGTATTTCGAGGTACCCAACTGTCACTGTAAGAGGCTTCGACACTTGCTCTGTTTTGTTTGCATTGTGGTTTGATATTTTAATGGCCCCTCGCCCTTCAAATGTACACGAGAACACAGTTTCATAAAATAAGAGTGTTTGTATTAGTTTCAGTACAAAAAAGTAGACCATATTTGTATTGTCTGTATTGGACTGGAACTTTTTGCTTGCAGTAGAAGCTAATGTGGGGAGTCTTGTCAAATGCGGAATAAATAAAGCTCATTTCATGGATGTTTTCTGCATAAGTCTACCTTTCACTCCAATACTGGGAATACAAATAAAGTCTATTGGGGCACCTGCCAGAAACAGCACTTTTACCTGTGGGGTGCATTCTACACAGTGAAGCATAACAGTGATATAACTCTTTTGAGGGCAATGACCTCAGCATTTGGTTTACTATGTTAATGTTCTGAAACAATTCTTTTTACATACAACTTGTACTTTGAGATAAAGGATATCCAGTTAAACTGTGTAAATTGAAATACAACTTCAAAGTAGACTCTGATGCTAAATAGAGCACCATCTTACAAACAACACTTTTTTCACTGGCCGAGAAAGTTCAAAGCCAAAACTGTCAAAAATCACTTGTGACTCTAATTAGGCATACTGTACTCATGTTAATGTTCCCTGACTTAATATCATATCCCTGATTGCTAAGGGAATTGGAATACTCAAGAATGGCATTCTTCAGATGGTGGTTGTCAATAACAACACATAGGCCATTGGTCTTAACTAGCAATCCAACAGATTTTTTGATAACCTAGCAGAACACCATAAAGGGTAGTAGTTGAGACATGCATGGCACTACTAATATGGTCCACTAAAGCACAGTATTCATGTGCACTGGTGAATCCAACCATTTAATTTGCTGATTGTACATGACATTCCTGTCCTAAATCATTAACCACATCCTCTACATCTAGATATGCTGCTGTATCACCATACAATTCCTCGTACAAGGCATTGCCTTCACAAATTGCACTAGCAAATGAATCAACCCAAACATTTGAGAGCTGATTCCAAAGTAATGATATGTCAAGATTTTGTTGTTTACAGTAGTCACCAAACCTTACAGCTAAATTATGGTGCAAGCATTACTTCCTTGCCTATCCCCTACTGTGGACTGAGCAATGTTAGCCGGAAAAGAAAAAATGCAGAGTGAATTGGACAATTTTTGGCTATAAAGTGCCACATTATCTCCAGCTGAGCCAGTGACATTCAAAATAGCATCCCAACATCCCTTTTAAGAGTAGTTGTTTTGCACCAAGTCTTTCCTATTTATAAGTTTCCCCAGTGCAGGGCCATAGGAGAGTGCTGACAAATTCCCTCCACTAGCAAACTTCAGGACACTGTGTATGGATTCTATTGCACTGCCATTTATTCACAGGGGACTGATGAAGCATTTTCCATCAGGTGACACTTTGTCAAAGAACCAATCGCAAAAGACCAGGAAGCCATGAACAACTGGGCTCCTGGTAGTTACATGTAAATGTCAAATATAAAAACCACCCTATTTAAACCTTAACTCTTTTTTTTCCTTTAATTATCGTGCGCCGGCGAATGATGACTTAACAGCTGATCAACTATCCCGGATAATGCTCTACTGCGCAAGCTTCGAGTCTTGCATCCGACAAAATTTTGGATTTTTCCCCCTATTGACAAGAATAGTGTGCTGTCTCGCTAACGCTCGCCAGCAACTATTTGGGGACACCTAACTACTAGTGAATTAAAAGTCAAGAAGAAATATATTTATCTGATCCAAAATACTAATTTTTAGTAATAACCGTTAAAATACGCTGTATTTTGAAACTGGTTCCTAAAAAATATCATAACATATCAGTATCCCATAAATCCATGCTACCTATAGCTTCCTTAAAACCGAAGGTTGAAGACTAATCCCCTCCCAAACCACTATTTTCAATCCATGAGTAAAATCCTCAATTCCATAATCCACTGTAAGGAAAAAGATGGCGACTGGTACGTTTACCTATAATGCTCTGCGCACGAAAACTCTAAAAGAGCGTGTAAAAACGCAAAGAAAGATTGTAGCTCATTAAAACTCGACAAGAGCAGTGCTGTTAGTATGGGAATGACTGCCGTTAAACCATATCTTTCTATTCGCTACTTGCACATACCCATAATCAGGAGCCCATTACCTGGTAATGGGCTCCTGCCATAATCCTTTGCGTTGTTGGGGGGTAACCATTAGAATAAATGTATGGTATCATGACAAAAATTAGTTCGGTGAGCTCGCAAAACCAGCTACTAATGCTTAAAAATGCACCAGAATTTACCAAAATCATGATAGGAGAAATTTGTACTGGTTTATAACTAAATGTAGAGAATTTTTTTTTTGTCCATACATCGTCTTGTAATTTTACAGACGATGTATGGACAAAAAAAAAATTCTCTACATTTAGTTATAAACTAGTACAAATTTCTCCTATCATGATTTTGGTAAATTCTGGTGCATTTTTAAGCATTAGTAGCTGGTTTTGCGGGCTCACCGAACTAATTTTTGTCATGATACCATGCATTTCTTCTACTGGTTACCCCCCAACAACGCAAAGGATTATGGGTCATGTGCAAGTAGCGAATATGCCCAGTGGACTTAGTTTGGTTCGCAAGGTATTGTGGTAAAATGTACAGCCGCCATCTTTTTTCTAACCTGCGATCAGGCGTCCTTTTTTCGTGGCGGGAAGGAACGCCTGATACAATTACTTGACCATTCGTCTGCCGCCCCCTAGTTAAACTATCTGTCAGCGAGAATGTCGGCGATGCCATCAGATAGTGAATCAATCGGAATTACCGAAAGTCGATTCGTGGGCGGGAATTGCACAAGGCGCGAACAGCGGTGAATTTACATACAGTGCTGTACAGTAAAACGCATCCTCCTGTTTCGTTCGTAAATGAGTAAGTTTCAGAGGCAGAACAAGAAATACTATCCTTGTGCGTCTAGCGTGTCAATTGGTAAAGGTACCGTTCCTCTTTGTAAGCCAACAAAAAGCAACGGTTGTTTTTGATATGGCGTTGGCTGTACTGCCCATATGAAACAACACTTTTGGAATTAACTGGCATATAGCGCTCTTGCCGAATTCCGTCGGTAGCACGGCCAAAACATATCTCCCATGGCATACGATTCTATGAAAGCATTATATTTGTTCATCTTTGAAAGTTTTGTGACAAAGCTGACAAAAACTCGCCCTCTTCGCTCGCCTCAACAGACGCCATCAGCTCGCGGCATTTCTTTGACCCGAAATCACACTACCACACAGGTAACCAATCGTGTCTTAGTTCTAATTACCTTTTGTTTCTTGACCAATCAGAGAAAAGTCCAGATTCTGGACTAGCAACAGACAAATAGTCACGTAATTGTATCAGGCGTACCTTCCCGCCGCGAAAAAGAAAGGACGCCTGATCGCAGGTTATCTTTTTTCTTACGGTGGATTACTGCTCTTTATGATGCTTATACAATTATCTTCCATCATCCCAACTAGATCTAATTTTCGAATTTTAGCTTTAAACTTATTTAAAAATTCCGAATTCCTGACTTTCTTATCTAACTTTGACGCACTGCTAGGCGATTTTTCTAATCCGAAAGAACAGTTAATGTTTTCAAAACCATGGAGAAACCTTCAAGTGAGATCGAAATTGCGGCCCAGTCGTCTAACCTTTTAATCGAGAAAATAGATGTAAACAAGACGTTTGCAGTAGTCCCAAAATTAAATTTCGGGTGAAGCTTCGCTCACTGTTGACTTGCAGTTTGCTCTACATAAAAACAAAAAAAGGCAGCGAACTGAGGATGCAGTTTGTTTTTGCAGCGTGACGTTAAAAATAGAACTTTCGCGGGAAAATTTAGTCTTGATAATGGCAAGAATTTGGCGAGTTTGAAATGATTGAATAAGTCAAACTAAGTGAAGCGTAGCCCTCAAGATTGCATTAATGAACTGATTATTTGAAACTTGAACCCGCTAGTCGTTTCAAGAATGCAATAATGAATTGATTATTCGAATATTGAACTCGCTCGCTCGATCCAAGAATACGGCTAACGGGTTCCGTTTCCGAAAAATCAATTCACTGTTGCGACTAGTAGGTTTCAAACCTACTAGTGTTTTCTAGAATGCAATAGTGAAATGATTTTCGAGAACGGAACCCGTTACCCGTATTCTTGGGTTCAATATTCGAATAATCAATTCATTATTGCATTCTTGAAACGACTAGCGGGTTCAAGTTTCAAATAATCAGTTCATTAATGCAATCTTGAGGGGTACGCTTCACTTAGAGGGTCCAACATAGGCTTTGTCAATCCCGCTTCCCACCACTTTTTTTTGCTTCATCCCGCCATCCCGCCATCCCGCCATCCCGCCATCCCGCCATCCCGCCATCCCGCCATCCCGCCATCCCGCCATCCCGCCATCCCGCCATCCCGCCATCCCGCCATCCCGCCATCCCGCCATCCCGCCCAACGAAACGTTTCCATCCCGATCCCGCCTGCTTGTACTTGTCAGCATGCAATTGATGTAAACGTTACTGGTAGACTAGTCTTAAAATGGATCGAGAACACTTTGTACTGTTTTCAAACAAAAGGAAACTTGACACCCGCAATGAAATGCGAAGGGCCAAACTAGAATGATAACTTGAAAAGCGTCGGCCCAAGGGTTTTCTAGTTTAGGCCTTTTTGTGCGAAGCAAGTGTTACATAATGCTTCGAAATCATCTATGTTCTTTGCGTTATTGCCGGGGAAACTGTATCTTTTACATAATTTGTAATTTACAAATTTGAATTCAGAGTTCGTAAATGATAAGAAAACAATGTCAAAAAATAAATGTGATACAACCCCTTTCCGCGAATTAAGTCAGAATGTGCGGAACAGACAAGTTAATTTGCAACTTAAAATAATTTTTCAAATTAGGAAAGTTTACTTACATTAGGTAGGTACTTTATTTACTATGAGTCAGGTTTCGACATCTGGCATGGCGATTTTGTGTGTCACCCTGATCAGGTCTGTAGATGGCTAACAGCAAGATTGATAGGCATACATCTCAAAGTGGAATGCGCTATTCAAGTGTTAAACAAATTGAAGAAGTTGAAATTTTGATCGGCAGGTCTCTGGTGATACTGGTGTGAGTCCTAGAACTTTTCCGTCTCCAGAAGGGAAGACGGATCTTTGCAAATTGAAACTGTAGGTAAACCCGAGGTTAAGTGAGTTCTGTGGACTTTACAAAACGAATCGAATTGTGTAGGACAATGACGCATTGATTGTATGTCACCGGTAAACCGGAAATACACAAGTTGTTATTCCTTTCATATAAATGATTATTATTCGGTGTTTTTTTCCGGGTCATGAAATGATTTTTGTGATCCTCTATCCCGCCATCGATTTCAAAACATCCCACATCCCGACCGTGAAAAACTGCGTATCCCGGTCCCGAGAGGTTGATTTCATCCCGCATCCCGCTTCTAATTTGCTTTGTATCCCACATCCCGCCTCGAGTTTTAGTCCCATCCCGCATCCCGCCAAACCTATGTTGGACCCTCCACTTAGTTTGACTGTAATCCGATGTCACAGCTTAAATATTCTATTTTGCGTCCAGCTGACTATTTTGTGCAGATCTTTCAGCAAATCATGGATAACAAGCGCAGAAAGTCGGAATAAGGTGATATTCTTCGCTAAACATTTGGCGGGAAATATGTCTGACCAATGATTTTTTTTGGACTTTGCGAGACCAATTACTCCGATTTGCTTGTAGATACCAATTTTAACTAACTGGATATTGATATCAGTGTAAAAGACTATCAGAAAATCGTCTTGTTGTGGAAACAAACTGCCGCACTTTTGAAAAACGACTCGCTGAAAATGGCTAAAATTTAGGTCACGCTCCTTAACGACTCGGCGATGATATTGGCACCTCGTGAAAACCGTAGAATGAAAGTGAAAAAATTCAAATATATCTCAGTCAACTAATAAGGGGCCAAATATTATCGCACGAAAATAAGAGTTTCTGGAATATGTACGAAGTATCTTTTAGGCTCACCTAAAGTTGGCCGAAATTTCGGCCATTTTAGACCGCTTGAGAGGCCAAAATCATGATGAGGTAATATCTCGAAGAAAAACGAACGCCTACCTCGGCAAATATCATGGTTGTTAATCTTTTCGGATAGCTTTTATACTGTGACAAGATGAAGGTAATGGAAGTCAGGACATTTGTAAGTATAAAGAAAGTTAGTTGGGACCAGTTGCTGGCTTCTTAGGCTGAAATTAGACAGAAGTAAGCTTTTCCGAGTTGTACGTGATGAACGCCACGTTGCGAATAAATTATCGGCTATTTGCATATCTTGCTCTGTTGTTTGTTTCGTTCTCTTTTGCAGCCTGCTTAGGTCAGTTTTTCGGCTAAATCACCCAAGATAAGTTTGAAAATTATGTTCCCATTCAATTTTAAGCTGTGAGAGAAAAATTCTTGATTTTTTTGACCGAAAAGTCGCGTATGTTATGTTAGTGTGATTGGGTTGCTATGGGCGACCGTCGCTTCCTTTGTTGCATAAAGCGATGAATCGAGGTCACAAGAAAAAAATCTAATTAATTCTGGTTTTGTCCGATTTCGCTGAAACTTTAACATGATGAAGCTGGATTGTTAAGCAATAGATTTTACTACTGCCGATGTGTGGTAGCTATTTATGCCTAAGTGAAAAAAAGCTTCAAAGTCAGGGTTTCGAAGAGATTATTTTGCAAGGTGTAGGTTTAGCGTGATATTGTAATTAGAGATTTCTTGACCCTAAAGGGAAAAAAATAGCCAGAAAAGGTCACCTCATCGACGATTCAATAAAATATAGGTTTATATATGTTCCTAGCACAATTTCTAGTGAAAAAAAAATTTTTTGATGTGCGCTAAGGTTTAAATATTTTTCCCGCGAAAACGCGAGACTAGAATGAGTTAAATTGGAAAATTTATTAGACTTTCTGAAAAGTCCTTCGTCTTGTTTATTTAGTACTGAAATTTATGAGGTCGACTTGTGGCAAGTCTAGAAA
>JAHPZR010021082.1:0-12539 GCA_019787425.1 Platygyra sinensis | reverse complement strand
ATGCTAGGAACGTTATGAAACCTTCAGCTGTAGACTATTCATGACTATTCCTTGACAAATGTTGATCAGGTAAACTATCCTTAGATGCCATCAATGTTATCTTAGAAGAGCTTCAATCAAAAGGTGTATATTTCTTAATTTCGAAATTAATTATTCTTTGACTATTTATAATTTGTTTCTCTCTCAAGTCTCCCCCTTCCCCCCTCCCCCACTTCACTCATGGCCTGTTCTTACTCAGTCTCAACAATGGACCCTAGCCCTAAAACTATAGAGCTTTGTGCCAATAAGATCCAGTGAGCTTCATGACAATAGATCCTTCTTGGCCCTTCCTTCCAGCCAGAACATGTTGTCAGGCCAAGGTTTTTTTTAGGTTAGTCCACTTTGTATCCACACCCACAGACCCACCCCCTCCCCCTGTTGATGAGGTGTAGGTAAATTTATTCCAAGACAAAAAAGGTTTAAGTGCAAAAACAGTGTTCCCAGTGTGAAAATGCAACATTTGAACCGACGTTTATTCACACAAACCCCTAAAGGTAACTGTAATATATTGTAAATGTAAATCCTATTTATAGTAGTCATTCACTTAGCTTAGCTAGTTTACAGGTATGCCACTGAAACAAAAGAAACAAATATTTTAAATAAACAAAACATAGTTGAAAATCCTAACTGGCAGGAGACAGACCAGTTGGCTATGTACAAAGCATTACTGAGCATTTGAATTAGGGACCACTCCATAGGCAGCAGACCTCTCAAGTCTCACGATTTTGTCGTGAGACTCACGGTTTTCAGCTCAATCTCATGGTCTCATGACAAGACAGACAAATCTCACGATAAATAAAGGCGCAAGCTGACAGAATAAAATTTTTTTTGTATAATTTCATTTTTGGCTTGCTTAGGTGAGTTTCTTGCGCCAACTCTGTGCGAATCCATAGTTAAACTTAACAAACCGTTACCCAGCTGTTCAGTCCATGACGGACTGTCGTCTATGACCATATATAGCACTTGTTCCAAATTAGGTCATCATTACCAGTCTCTCACATTTTAATCACGTTTTCAAAATGGCGGAAATTGCCGATGAACCTAATGAAGTTATAAGCAGGAAAAAACACTTTCTCTTAATTAGAACCTGTGTTTACTTGGTTTTGTCTGCCCGTCGATCAATCTCCCGATTTTTGCTGAAATCTCCAGATTTTTTTGCATCAGTCTCCAGATTTCGGTGTTCTGAGGTTTAAAGGTCTGAGGCAGTCTGTGCACCCGGTCCATACTATGGGTCTGTGGAGGTGGGGTTACTCTTTCATATGGGAGTCTTCCCACCCCAGGCTTTTGTTACCATCCCACATTGTTTTGGAGTGCTTCTTGTCACATTTACAAGTTTACATGTAAATGACTTAAAATTATATTGTGAGACTGAAAACTTTCCTTTTTACAATGCCAGGCAATATTGAATGGGAAGATAAGAAAAAACAAAGATGCTTTGTCATGTGGCGAACACCAGATGAATGGGCTGCTCTGATCTTCAAATGGGTAAAAATTATTATAATAATAGTGCTTTTCTTTTCCCCTGTCTTACATGTTGTACAGTTACAGTGGAATTAAGTTTAAATCTTTAAATCAAGAAACTCAGAACTGGCCCTAAAGGTATGACACAGCACAGTCATGAAACACTTTAACCAAACAGCTATTTTTCCATCACAATCCCCAAACTAACGTCATGCTGACAATTTTGTTTTGGCCTGCACAAACACGTTTATTAAAGTAGACTGGGAGATATTCAGTTCAGTGATGTTTCTGTGCCTACAGTACAGCGAACGCCTTAAACTATTGCACCTTGTATCTGCTGCTTCGATCTGAAATTCTACGACAAGAACAGATTGGTTTTCATTCGCAGGCTAGACAGTTCTGGGAGTAGAATGGTTATCTTAACAACCAGCGGGTAATTCTTAAAATGTACAAATTAACTGTGGTCACTCACACATGACATTACGTACATGCAGAGAAAGAACTTCAAAAGCAACCTATAATCCGCACAAGAGGACATAAATCGTGCTTTTAAACTCACGCTGAGTTCAGACTTAAGAAAATACTCTAAAAAATATAAACAACCTCACCTATCGCCCAGGGTTTGAAGCAAGGTGACCAGCCTATCTTCGTCTAAGTTGCCAGCTTGTTCTTCATCGAAGTATGCGAAAGCATTTCTTAGCTTATGACGTCTTCGGGGTCTGTTCCGTTCAGTTTCTCACCGAAGAGGGTCAAAAACATGGTGAAATTAATGGCGCCATTTGCATCATTGAGCATATCTTCCACGTAGTCATCTTTGCCAAGAGAGGCAAACATATCTTTGAGATCTGCAGCGTCAATGAACCCGTCACGATTCTGATCTATCATGTTGAAGGCCTCCTTGAATTCTTGAATTTGCGACTGATCGAACATTGCAAACACGTTCGAAGTGGCCCTCTGAGCTCGCTTCTTGGTGGTCTTCTTTGTCTTGGCTTTGCTGGACATTTTTTGTTGTTGTTCTGGAGAGATTATCCGGCGAGTCTTGAATGGTATCAACGCGAGATCAGAATGAACACAAGTGACATCAAATCGATCAGAATTTGGGATGGCTACACCCCAAGCGTAAGCAAACCAAATATGAACAGTAATTTACCTATTGAATTTCCGGTAAATTTCTCTGTCAACCAAAAATTTCACACTTTGCTACAGTTTTCATAGGAACTGGGCAGCCCTGTATCCAGAAATATCCAAAACACTGAGTGATAGTACAACTGATATTGTAAAAAAGTCTATTTTTCCTTTAATACATGTTTCCCACATAGGGCGTCTTGAAAATAAATTCCCCTGTGGCGCGCACGCAGTTTATTGTGTCACGCAACGCCGGTGACCCACCAGAATTTCCAGTGCAGTGTGACCAGTGTGACTTTGAAACTTTTCGTTACAACTCATCATCTTTATCTCGTTGGAACTGCCTCCTTGATTATTCCGCAGCAAGCATTCCCGTACAAAGAGGTTTTCTGCATTCTAGCCGCGCGTAAATCCTGAAGACTTTGCTCAACTGCTCAAAAGAGGGTAGGTTTCGATAGTTTGTGACGAATTCAGTGTGTTTTGTTTTGCGTGGAAGAGTTGAAATTCTGTAATTTATGCTTCCGTAAGCACTTTTCACATCTCTTTGACATTTGAGTTTTCCATTAGCGACCATGTTGTCCATCTGTTAAGTACACAAAAGTCAGCTGCAACGTTTACATAAGTAACACCAAAACAAGTCCTCTAGAAGAGAATGATAATTAAAAAAAAAAGATACCTTAAACACTAGCGGTATCTCCTTACCGTAAGCGAGAAACTCCATTTTTAACTTCTCCACATGCAGTGTTTCGTAACACGGTTTTGGTCTACACTTCATACTACTCTGAGATAAATACAATTTTGAGCTTCAGAAGCCTTTTAGGTTTATCTAGCTAGGAGACTCTCTCTACTACCTGATAAAAGACAAATCTGGCGGCTTGTAATTATGATTTAAAGATACTGTACATTGATTTACAGATTCATGTATAAGTTAAATACATTGGTATGGAAAATACTTCTATAAAGTATTCTTTAGAATATGATTTTTTAATTTTCACAATCTAAGTGGATGTTGTCAATCAATATGTTCAACTCAATTCAATTCACATAAATCCATTTTGAAATCACTGGTTATCATTCCAATGTGATTGGCTTGCAGCAGTGCGATTTATTCACAAATCGTACTATCTTTTGCTCTAAATCGCATCTTTTTCTCAGGCAATGAGAATGGGACAGTAAAACAAAACAACCAATCAGATTCTAAGGCTTTTTTAAAGTAACCAGTCACATTGCAGGAAATGAAAGACAAAAAAGCCATTGTTTGGCAAATTTGGCAACTTGGTTCCATAAATATTGGTACTGACCAAAGTCTTGTAGTTCTTGTATTTATACTGTAGGCTATTAAATTGTGCAATTTCAAAATGGATCTAATAAAGTGACAATTGAATTTTGGGTCATGCAATTTTGATCGGAAATCTTACTTGTGATTTCAAACTGAACTCGCGCTGCACTCGTTCAATTTTGAAATCACATGTATGATTTCAGGCCAAATTGTACTTGACTCAGTTCAATTACCATAATTCTTTACTTTATGTCATCCTAAAATAGATAGGACCCTGTGCATGCTGTGATTGGTGACAAACCTATGTTTTATCAGAGTATAAAACATAGTAAAAGCGTGTGTTATTTAAGGAATAGAAAACATGTACAGTGGAATCTTGATTTAAGGTTATTCCTCACAATTGCACTGCGCATCCTTTCTGCGCATAATTTATGGCGTCATTTAGCGCGTCCGCGTGCACGCGCACATTGAAAATATGGCGGATTTGCCTTGATATTGTGCGCTGTCAATTGGAAAATGGTTATAGCTCACCAACGAGCACGGGCACCCCAACTTTTTTTTCAGTCATTGTAATCAACTTATCATAAACTTTGCTTGAGGAAAGACTGATCTGATTCCTATTGCTGAAAATTGAATAAATAACGAAAATAGCAGGTAAACTGTGATCTTTTCTGTTTTGCTGTATGGTAACCAAGTTAAGAAATTTGGTTGAAATTTTATTCAAGAATTCAGCTTTCTGTCTAAATCATACTTAGAAAGTTTATTTGTGTCCGATACAACGCATTGACTCCAGTTTAATGCGTGTTCTCATGAGTTTCGGTCACAAAAATTTACAATTATTACTGGGAATGCGTTCTTGTAATAAGCATTAAATAATGCCAAAATGGGTCATTTTCATTGTCCCAGTGCTCCTTAATGAGTATGGGCACCCCCCTTTTTTATTTCAAAATTGAAGTTCTCATATGATAAATATTCAGTGGGCAAAGTTTGAACGAAAATCTATTGTCAGTTTTATTTCAGGGGAATTACCTTAATGAAGTCGCTGGGGACCGGCCAAATTTGTTCGTTAAATGGAGGGTTCGTTATATCGAAAACCTCGATATAACGAATTTGAGGGGAAACGGCCAAAATGTTCGTTATATCGGTCATAGTTAATGATTGATTTGTAACACAGGTGACTTCTGTAGAAATACTTAAGTGCAAATGTCTATGACATATAATAATCCGTTGACTGAGAGGTTGCTGTCTCTTTACCATAAGGATTGCAGCATTTGTTGACTGTTGATCTATTCAGCGTTTATCTTCTGTCGCGTGCTGACATTGTAATTCATTATATCGAGGTAAATTTTACGTTTGGGCTTCCGGATTATGTTTGTTATATCGAAGAATTTGTTATATCAAGGTTCGTTATATCGAGGCTCTATTTCATACATTTTACTGTAACTTTGGCTGGGGCATAGAATATTGTTCATTATATCGAGGACTTCATTAAATAGAGGTTCGTTAAATCAAGGTTCCACTGTACCATGTTTCTATTTAACAAATAGATTTCGCGTTGCTGTGCGTCTGTTCAGTAATAGATCACAGATGATGTCAAAATGTGGTAAGAACAAAAAAGTGGCACACGAGGTGTAGCCAAGTGCATCACTGATGTTCATACCACATTTTGACGTCTTCTGTGATCTATTACTGAACAGACGCACGGCAACATGGAATCTATTTGTTTTATATAATACCAATTGTAAAACAAATTATTACCCATAAGGCTTTTGTTTATTTCAAGAGCTGTTGTCTAATGTGTTTTATTGTCTTGCCCATGTAAAATCTATATCATAAGACAAATGAAGAAGCGTATACGCTGTGTATTACACTGTATTAAAACACTCTGGACATTTGAGAACACTCATCAAGAAATGTAGGAACACTCACCTGCAGCTAGTGTTTCTACATTTCCCTTGTGTTCTCAAATGCATCTTACGTTTTATCACAGTGTAATGCACGGCTAAGGGTTCTTTATTTGTTAACTATAGATAACATTTACACAGAGTTACTACAAAATAAAATAAAGGAGGGAAAATAAATAAGTGATATTTGGTCATAAGAATTAAGGTTGATAAGTGAACGGTGTCCAAAGTAGGAGAAGCTTTCTAGTTGGACAACATCATGGTCTTGTGAATGGCAGCCAATACCCTAAAAATAATAGGTCCGTACTGCAAACTTGTGTGTGTGTGTAGCATCGTTTTTGTTTGTTTCTTTGTTTTTTTGAATTTTACGTTGAAGAAATTAAACTGGGCTGCTTATAGGAAACAGGCTTCTTTACCAGGATAGAGTGCTCTTCCATACCCTTCTTCCTCGTTTTTTGCCACATGATCCCTACCCCTTCGTCGTTTACGCCTGCAACGCAGGCTATATTTGTTAGTGTGACCAGAGGACCGTAACCAGGATTTTATGAGGGGGGTGCTAACAAGGCCAAAGTGGACCAAACCACCAAAATATATTTTTTATTGGCTGATCCATTTATTTAGGAAAGTAGCTGAAATACATGAAAAATTGTAACGAACTGAATATTACATTTGTTGAACAGAAGTGTTTGAATTAAGTTATAAAGGAGTAATTTTACGATGTAAAATGGTACATCAAGACACTGCGGAACTAATCCCTCAGAATAGTCCTGAGCTCCAGCCTCCGTGGGTGTTTGGTGGCTAACAGATTAACCACATCATCCAAAACTTGATAATGTATGTGCATTAGTGCAAGGGACGACAGCCTTTCCATGACATGACTGGGAGTAAAATGTACAGTTTTGGGTGGGAAGTATTCCAGGATTTGCATATTCATAGTTTCGATATTCTTGTTCAATTTCAGATATCATAAAGGCTTGTGCCGTAGTAAGAAAGGAATCAAACATTCTCAATTATTAGATATACATGTACTGAACGTCCAAGGAACAATTTAACACTTAGAATGTCTCTTCACAATGCTGTACGCACAAACAACATTGAAGAAGTTCAAAAGCTATTACAGAAACATGGAGTGGATGTTAATGTAAGGGATTCTCTTGGTAATACCCCCTTACATCTTACGAAAGATAAATCCTTAGCTTCACTGTTGCTTAATGCTGGTGCTCAACCAAACTTGCAAAATGTGGAAGGTGATACAGCTCTTAATAGTTGGCATGTGTTGAACGTGGAAAACTTTGCATGCTTCACTAGTCCTTCGGACCAGTTAGAAATTACAGGTTTGTTTTCTGATCATCGCAAACTGTTGGACATCATTTCTTTGTTGTTAGAAGCTGGCACATCACCCAACATACAGAATAAACATGGCTATAACAGTCTCCATTCACTGTTTGTCTATGGCGGTACTGCAGGGTTAAACTTAGAACCAGTGTTGATTCATGCTTTCATGTCGCTTCTTCTTCGATTTAATGTTGATGTGAATATGGTGGATTATGAACATTGCACACCTTTGCATCATGCTGTCAAGGAGCCTCACATCACCAATGCTGAAGTGCTCATTAATTCAGGCGCTCTCGTTGATGCCCAAGACTTTCGAGGAATGACCCCACTACAGCACATGTTTTACTCTGATAACACGGAAATGATCCAACTTCTACTACGAAGCAGTGCTAGTGTAAATTCACAAGACATGGATGGCCGCACTACACTGTCCTCAGCAGTAGAAGTTGGTAATGAGCCAGTGGTACAATTACTTTTGCAGGATTCAGGTACGTGTGTCAATCTTGCAGACAAGAATGGGGTTACCCCACTCCACCTTGCTGCTGGTTTTAAACACATAAATCTGACTGAAATGCTGATCCGAGCTTCAGCTGACCTAAATGCGCGCGATGTTTTAGATGCAACTCCACTTCACTTTGCAGCATATGGAGGCACACCAGAGATTATTACCTTGCTGTTAGAGGCTGGTGCAGACCCTAAGCTGACAGACAATGCTGGTTGGCTTCCAGCTCAGTATGCTCTGTCAAGACATTATTATCACACTACTTTAAAATTTGGGGAAGAATACTGTCATGATATTGCAAAAAATGTGCTGAATCATACAAAGATTAAACAGAGCACTACAGCTGATGACATTATTATCCAAAGCCTTCCAGCTGATGATATTTTTACTATGATTATCCCGGCTTCTAAAGTGTATTCGAGTGCGTTTGACTCGTCCATTGTACCACAAGATTTGAGGGATTATATGAATGCCAAATCTGCTGGAAATGTTCCTCATTATTTACACAGTATGTGTTTTGTCTCAGGAGTGGGACAGATTCCCACACACATGGCAGAAGTTGAGAATATGAAGCAAAGTATTGAAGAATTCATGTCTAAGTGGGTGGAGAAAATTGCTGAAATTGATGATAGGTTCAAAGGCAACTTGCTCCAATCTGGAAGTGTTTATGAGGGAACAAAGGTGGGTGATCCAGAAGAATTTGATTACATGCTGTGCCTAGAAAGGCTGGCCCAGGTTTGCTCCATCATGTTTGACCAGGACACAAAGTATGATGAAATAACAGTTCACAAAAGGGTGGGTGAATCACTAGAAGGTGGCTATGAGACCCTTTTTGATGGAGAGCAACTCGAGAGCGGTAATGTTATGAGCATGTTTGTAGATGTGGCTAAGAGAGCGTTGACACTCCTCGACCAAACCACGCTAGCCAGGGAGATGTACGTTGAAAGTCTCACTGAACATACTTTGGTTGACGATTCATGGACTCTCTCTGGAACTGTAACCTGTAATCTGAAATTCAAGTGGACTGGTTTGTTTTACAAACAGCTTGTGATATCCGTGGATTTAGTTCCTGCCATACCTGTCCACCATTGGCCTGAGATGGCCCGAGAAGTGGGCAGTCTGCTGACAGAGGATATTAAATCCCGTGGATGCCATTTAGTTCCAAAGGCTGGATATTGGAGGCTTTCATTCTCCTTGGCAGAGAGACTGATGATGAGCAGTCTATCACCGGAGCAGAAGTCAGCATTCATTGGAGCAAAAGTTATGCTACACCCCGCTGTGTCTTGCAAGATAGTCATATATGATGATTCCCAGATCTCAGATGATGCGGAAACTGGACTGGAAGATGATGGTCACATAGGTGCAGCATGTTATGTGCATAAATTTCAGAATGTAAAAGAAGAGGCCACTGATCTTAGTGGTGATGCGAGAATGAAAAAGATGCAAGATCATGAAGAACTTGACCATGATGCTCACAACAGTGACAGCCGAAGCCTACATGAGGAACACGAATCCTCTTCGTTTTCCTTGCCAGCCACCATAGTAGGCAAGACGTTGTTGTCTAAATCTGGTGATATCAGTACCGTGCTAAAGTTGCCCAGTGCTCAAGATAGTGCAATGTTGCAAAAGTGGATGCAGAGTAATACTGATAGTGCAATGGTTGATTTATCTATAGATCCTGTACAGAAATTTGCTGAACACAAAAAAGCTGAAGATGCCTCTGAAGATGGCAGCGATGTTCCTGTCAAAACACTTGTTCCTTTTGATGTTTTTTCAACCTATCTGCTTAAGAACTTGTTTTTCAACTGCATTGAGGAAAACAAGAAGGATTCAACTGGAAAAACAGTGACAACTGGAGAGATTTTTAGCAAGCTGTTTAAATCATTAAGTGAATCTTGTCCAATTCCCTATTTTTTTATACCCAGTCAAAATTTTGTGGGACTGGAAAGATTAACCGATCATGATGAAAGAAGTGAATTAGTTTTAGTTGTCATGGTGATAAACTGTTTGGTTAATGACACGTGTTTGGATGTGTCAAAAACAGGCTGATTGAAGTGCTTAATTTCTGTTGGATTGTTTGGTTTGTAAGTCCTGAGGAACCCAAGTAACCCATAAGCTCCAGGCTGATGTAATATTGTGTTTTATTATTCATATTTCAAAATATTTCCCTGTTTCTGATTGGTTAAAACCACATGCATAATTCACCATAACCAGTGTTGACCAAATATTGAACCAATGACGTCAAAAGTGCAGCCCACTGCAAATTATTGAACTGACATGTCAAAATGACGTCAAAAGTGCAGCCGGCTGCAGATTATTGAACCGTTAACGGAGAAAACTTGGGGGCAAGGTTGTATTAAGTTTGGTGAGGGAAAAACAAAGCGTGAAATGGCAAAACTCCTTTAAGAACGAGAAAATATTTTGAATGAATAATAAAGCAATTATTATTGAATTCGGCTTTCATAGGATATGAAGAATTCTGCAGATCTCGGAGGGTGTTATCCACCTCGGCCTTCAGCCTCTGTGGATAACACCCTCCTTGATCTGCAGAATTCTTCATATCCTACTCAGCCTCATTCAATAATTGCTAAATATTTTATACCATGCCATAAAAAATACAGGATTTCAGAATACAGGAAGGCCATTGTATATCCAACCTTCCTATTGACCTGCCATGCATATATGTCACATTGATTGTGTTAGCAACTGTATTTTCTTTAACATGGTATAAAATAGTTAGGCAATGCTCTCTTGTGGTATAGATAAACAGTAGCCTCCATTGTGCACAAAAATGAGCACAGATGTCCATTTGTCCGTGGACATTGTCTATTCCGAAAAGCTCTGTAAGCTTTGAGCTACATGCATAAGGACAAAATAATATCCAAGCATATTTTCACACCAAATAGAGGCTATTGAGTTTATTTATCTTTGAAATATTTTTTGCAACCTGCACAGATTTAAAACTTGAGTAATATCACTTGGGATAATCTCCAGTTCTTTTACCTGGGGTATATTTGGTCATGTGACATGTTTAGACCAGTTGCATGCGAACAAAAATGTTTCCCTTCAGATAGCTTCAGATACTTTAAGTATAGTATTTAGAGTGACTTTTTGCTTGCCATTCCATAGCCCCAAACTTATTATTAAAATTATGATTTTGATGGTAGATTTACCTAAATTTTATTTTGCTTTTATACACGGCTTCCTTGTAAAGCAGGTTTTATCATTTCTCTTATTGCGGTAGTTGTTGTTATGATTTATTAGTTAGGTAGTTACATTAATTTCAATATTGTTAAGTCCTGAAGGAAATACTGTGTCTAAAATAAAGATTTTACCTTACCTTACGTTACATGTATACCCAAGGGGGAGGGGAGGGGATAACTTTACAAAGTTCTATAAGGGAGGCTCTGCCCCAAGGTCCATTACTCCTTACCCAAATGTACACCATTTTGACAGAAAAGGTACAACTTTCTTATACCTTTTTTGTAAAAGGTATCTCTTTCACACACTTTCGTAACTGTCCTGTATTATTGAAGGTGCCTCACTTTTGGGAAATCTTACGTCACGCCTGCTTGTAAAACTCGTGACCGGAAGTAGAAGTTTACTTCTGTGTTTATTTCCTTTTCAAAAATGTGCATATTTATCAATCTCGTTCCCAGAGCCTTTGTTACCCTTGTAGACAAGGGTAACGAGGGCTCTGGGAACGAGATTGCATGTTTTCTATTGAACCAAAACGGTTATTGCTAGAATGGATGCTCCAAAATATGGTGAGACACTTATAAAAGCACTTAAAGATCTATAATTTTCGAAATATTATACCTTTCCTCAAACGCATACTACAAGTTGTAGATAATGCCGTCTTTTAACAAAACGTATTGTTATATTTCGAAAACGATCCACTCAGTCCATAGTTAATGGAGGGAGACTATGCTCAGTCCGAGTTTTTAGACGTTTTCTATTGTAGTCACGTGACATACCAAATATGGGCGTGGTTCGAAACATTTAAAGGAAACGTGAATTGAACAAACACGGTAAACTTTGATGCCCAGCGGACTTCAGGAGACAAAAAAAGGAGGTTTTGAGATTTCCTTAGCGACAGACTTGTAGTTAAGTTTCTCCCCCCTTAAGCAACTCATTGCCTTTGCAATGCCCCTTCCCTGGGGGAGGGGGGGCGCAGAATTAGTCCCAGGGCCTCTTCATATGAGCCCGGTAACCGGGCTGGCTCGGTTACCGGGACGAATTCTGTGGTGTGTTCACTCAGAAACACAACCAAAACGGTAGAACATAAATATGTGTTGTTCGCGAGAGTCATAGCTTTGTGGACTCTTGCAACTTTACTAATAAAGCTAATTCGCATACTTCTAAAGTGGAAATACATACAAGACCAAAATTATGCCATTTTGGCCGCTATGTTGTGTGAGCGAAGCTATTTTGTTTAAAAGGTTTAGTCCCGGTCACCGGGCTGGAGTGTTCATATGGCAAAACAGAGGCGGATCCAGGGGAGGGGTTTTGGGGGTTGCAACCCCCCCCCCCCCTTTGAGAAATTTTTTTTTGTTATTTTGCCTGATTCTTCGTAAAATAATAATAGAATAAAATTGTTTTTACGAAGTTATTTCACTTTTACCATTCGACTGCTTGTCAAGTTATGAAAAGATAATGTACATTTCACAAAGGTCGTATCAGGTTCAGGTATAACAAGCGACATGAACAGGTGACATTCATTGATAGTGTACAACCCCCCCTTTCAGAAATTCCTGGATCCGCCCCTGCAAAATTTTCGTCCTGGTTGCCGAGATCTCGGTAACCGGGCCAGCCCGGCCGCTCATATGAACACATCGATATTTTAACAAAGAAAAGTGTGGCGAGGCAAGATCTCGGAAACCGAGTCAGCCCG
>JAHPZR010021081.1:10000-16138 GCA_019787425.1 Platygyra sinensis | reverse complement strand
AAATCATAATTTAGTATTAAAATTTTCAATAACACCTGGTGAAAAGATTAGTGATGAACATCAAACTGCACTTATAGCAATTTCAAAAGGTAAAAAGCTTCCACACACATGGTTACCAATTTAGAAAAAGGGCATTTACTTCATAATGAACTTTTTCAATACCTCTTCTTATGTTACATTAACTGTACAAAAGTAACCTTCCTTTCTTGAAAAGTTACTACATTGATCATGTTTGCAAGTGGTGGACTTTTAGAGCCGTTTTCAATTGAGTATCATAAAACCAAAACACAAAAATTAAGTCTTAAGCCCCGGCCAAACAGTCGCAACTTTTAATGCAATATATCGCAACATGTTGGTGCGTTTGGCCACCCTGTTGTGATGTGTTGGGACATGTTGGGTGTTGTTGCTTAACACTGTGTTTAGCACTGACAGGAGCCAAGGGGTGGACCAGCTGGGTTGAAGATAAGTCTTGTTTATAGAAAGTGAGAGTTGTATCCTTACAGGTAAAAGCAGCCTTACACTGAACCCACCTGAGAATTAGTAGTTGTTGGATTTGCAATCACTGAAAAGAATTGAAAGAATGAGACAATCATTCCTAAATCCAGCAAATAACAATGACAAAAAAATCCTAGATCTTTGTAGCTACAGTGAAGTATGAAGAAAGCAAATAAGGGAGTCAATCTAAATTTAATTGCAAAAGACAGCTCTATGTAGTCTGCAAGTTGACTAACTTATGATCATATCAGTACCTAAATGGAAATGTTATACCCTTCAATTTAAAGGCCTTAATATTTGACTAGGTGAGAACTTATCATATGGCACACTTCAAAAAGAAAAAAAACTTCAGAACATTGGAGTTACGTGTGATCAGCTTCCATGCCATATCTTCCCTTATACCAGGTCAATTTCTGTAAGTATGGAGCCAATCAGAATTATGTTGAAAGTATGGAGGTGTGACAAAATACTTATTGACTAACCTCAAAGGAAATTCACTGTTTCCCTTGGGGTTGAAATACAAAGATAAATAAATTAAAGTAATCCATAAATATACCTGTTGTTCCAGAATCATAGTTACTGCCATTCCTGCAAAACCAAATCAGAAGGCTTGAACAAAAATACAAGGTACATATTTTATGCTGTTCAATGTCATACAGTTGAACCTGTAATTAAGTGGTCACCCTTAGGAAAATGGAAGGTGGCCATTTAATAAGGGTTGGTATTCTTTGAAGAGATTTTATCACTGGTTTAATAAAGTGAACATAGAGTCGTGTTGAGACAATCATGATAAATAAAATTTGAATGTTTTCGTCAGTGACATTTTGTTTAATAGGGGTAAGAACAACAGGAAACCCTACAAAATGTGACCATGGAAGCTTTATACGGGGTTTATTTACAGTACTTTACTTAGAACGACTTTTATAACTGGCTACTTATGAGGGACTTATTAGGTGACTAATAGGTACAGTTGCTTAATAGAGGCTTTCATAACTGTGTTTCCACCATCATTAATTACCTGTGCTTTCTTCTCTGACTGATTATAAGCCACACGCACAGTAAACTGAGAGCCACACAAATCACAGCTACCACACCAGCCACAATAGCAATCATCATACCGTCCTCTTTCTCTTCCTCACTCTTGTTTCTGTCTTTGTTGGGTTCTTTTCTTCCTAAACTACTAGAAGTTGGTTCAACAGTTGTCCCATCTCCCACAGTTGATTCGGTTTGCATTACCTCAGTTGTAGCAGCTGCCGACTCAGTAGAACTTTCTGTTGGTACAACACTTGTGCTGGAAGATGTCTTCTGTGAGATTGGTGACGGCCAATTGTTCGCTTGAGTTGTTTTTTTGGAGGTGGTAACCTACAAAAGAAAAATGATACTTATTACCCTATATACCATATTGTTTAGAAAAGTCAAAAGTCACTTTTTTGGGGATGCATTGCCATAGAATTTATTTACATTCAAAGATCAGCAATTCACAGTCCTCATTACAGTTAATATAAGATAAGTGTTAGCCAAATGTTGAGAGAAAAATCTCTATTCAAATAAAGAGCTACTTCTTCAAAATGTAATATAATACTATTACAAGGATCTCAGTATATATTTAACATCTTGTCCGTGAAAACAACCCTACGGCAATTCCTGGTTTTTCTTTGACCCTGATTAGCAAACTAGGACAGCCCACATCCTGAGAAAGACCAGCTTTTCTTTGCAAAGTAACTATGATTTGTCAGGTCATACCTTAGCCAAAGGTGTTGTTTTTGAAACAGTTGATGGGCTCCCTAAAGTTGAACTTGAACTCGCTGTAGTGCTACTAGTTCTCTGTGTCGTCAACCTCACTTGAGTTGTCACCTTTACTTGCGTAGTTTCCTTTACTTGTGTTGTCCCCAGTACCTGCGTTGTTGATTTCACTTGTGTTGTTGACTTCATTGTTGTTGTCACCTTTCTAGTGCTTGTTGCTGTTGTTGGAGATTTTGCCGTGGTAGGCAATGTAGTGGTAACAGCTGCGGCTCTAGCTGTTGGGTCTGGGACATTCCCTGTTAATAATATGTAGAGGGCAAAAATTAGCAAAGGCCTTTAGGACAGAATGTTGGGGAATAATATGCGATGTACAATTGTCATCCCACTGGGGATGTGGGGGATGCGTAATAATACTCCTAGTTGTGTTATGCTGTAGAACTATGAGCTTGTTTGCCTTAAAGGTTTAATTTACTGCACTTGAATACAACACCAGGTGGCCATCCAAAAGACCAAGAATCTCTGAAGACCTGTGTGCCATCTCTAGATGTACTAATAGGATATTAGATGAAGATATTGTTGACGATAATGATGATGATGATGATGCTGATGATGATGAATACACTACATTTGAAAGTACATATTAACTGCATTAGCTGAAGCACTTACATGACAGTGTGCCTTTTGCTTTGAACACAACACAGAAATGTTTCACATCATTTTGCGTTTTACATTCAAGGTTTACTCTCATGATGTAGCCAAAATATTTCTGTGCCATAGCTCCTGACCACTATTAAAAAAGGAAAAAAATTATGATAAGAATATTATTTGGTGATTTGTGCAGTTGACAAACACTGTAAATTAAATGACATCAAGTTTTGGTGAGTGGGAAAGATTGTAAATGGAAGTAGATTGAACTGGACTGGGCTTCAGATAACTTAATACCTGGGTTCCAGCCCAGTCAGGCCTAGGGATCATTGTTTCGTTGCAGTGGTGTTGGGCAAGTGATTTGACTCTCTCAGAGTCAAATGTTTAGTACAATAGACTCCAGATCGAGCAGTCTGGGTTAGACATTCAACATTGTCTCAAGTTCTTGGGAAAGACACTTGAAACTGGTAGGTGGTGAACAAAATTTAGGAGATGGGATAACCCTGAAATGGACTAGCATATCATTTCCAGGAAGGTAAAGAAATACTCCTCATGGCATCATGTTACAGATATGGGTGAAAAGCAGGTCAATAAAGGCTTTTCCCATGACCAAATTCAAAAGTAGCCAATCAGAAGCCAAGTCTACTATCCTAATATCCTGCGATATCAAGTAACTGAGCTGATAAGGGGATGATGCTTCTCATATCTACTCCTACCTTCTTGTTTCTCCCTCACTGTTATATCAGGCTTGTCCAGCCATGCCATGAGTATTTTCGTTCAACTTCATTTCACCAAAATATTTTGTCGCAAAAATGTACCAAAAAGGTACAACTAGGAATAGAAACACAGACTAAACCCCACACAAAAGATTTTAAGCACATACCTTAAGCTGATTTGTAACCCATGTAGAGATGCCCTCAATACTAAAAGTATCTCTCTCTCTCTTGGGTAGTTGTTTCCATGTTGCATTTAATAAGTATTCCGCAGACTTGATTGTACACTGATATGACTTATTTGGCAAGTATGGAATACCCTTGGACCCTTGCATTGAGAAATCTAATGTTGACAACGGATGGGCTGCATCTTCACTTTGAAACCTTGTAGTACAACCTGTTTGCAGATACAAACAACAACACCTTTATTTCGCCTAGTACATAGATAACATAACATAACATAGATAAGATAAAAAACATATCAGAACATATCACTTAGTTTTCATTTTAATTTGTATTTTTAAAATTTTATTATTATATTGCTTGTGGTGCGATAAGGGAAGTTAGCATGTTGCATTCTAGATTGAATCTGGTCTGGTGACTTGGAGTGTCTAGCTAAGACACTTCTTTACTCTAACAGTGCTAAATTCTCTCCACCAAGGAATGAAAATGAGTTCCAGCTTACTGCTAAGAAACCCTGACCACATCATGAGGGTTAGCTTGCCATGGACTTGCATTCAATCCACAGAAAATAAGAAGGCTGGATCAGGGTTGTCCAGAAGCTCCAGTGACCAGCAAAAATCGCCATCTACTCGACCTGGCCACACTGGCTACTCAGGGAACATATACGTTTTTGGGGATTGGCTCGGCAAGGAAAGAGATTGTCGCCAGCAACTTGAAATTTTCCTCTGACTTCCTCAAATTTTAGAGAGAACTCTAGATCTGCTGGTAGTTGCTTCATTATACTATCAGAAGATCAAATAAACTTGTGCAGTGTTGGGAATTTTGTTCCAAGTATGACAGTGTTTAAAATTAATAACTACTTTTGAGATCTTAGCAATCACATGCCTGAAATGATTATTTCTCTGCTTCGTTTACATTCAGATTGTGTAAAATCAGTTGCAGGTGAAATGAAAATAAACCTGCTCTTTAAAATTACATTTTCATGGAGTGTAGGTCTGTCTAAATGTCTGTGCTCCGCACCCAGGGATTTTTTGATTAGAACTGTGGAGGAAGCAGGGATTTGGACAAATCCCACAGGATCCCTAGGAGTCAACCCTTGAATGATGCATAACCAAGAATTAAATTTTAATGTATATAAAAACAGTATTAGTATCATCTAACTAGTGGGCTAATGCAAATCCTGCATTTTAATTGGCTATGCTACTAGAGAACTATTAGTAATAGTCCTTGAGTAGGTAAATTCTCCAATTTTTCTTTCGTTTCATTTCCAAATAAATATTTCTTTAACTTGCATTTGCTACCTTTATTATTGCCTTTTCTGTCCGACTAGTTGGATGATACTAAAACAATAATTAAGAACCTTCACCCTCAAGGGCCAAGGGGCAATAGGCTATTGGGTTTCGCCTCATTGGCTATTGGAGGGGGGGGGGGGGGGGGGGCGCAAGGGCTATGGGTCTAATTATTAATTAGCTTAGTTCCTTTTTCCCAGGTGGACGAGGGCATCTTTGATAATAAGGTATTAATAGCCCTGTTTCCCAACAATAAGTTAAATCCCCGTGAAAAAAAAAAATGGGCGTAAGTATTTTAGACTGCCAATTTACAAAAACAACCTAAAACACTTCAGGTTTAAGTTCTGCCCAAACCGTATCCTGTGTAACAAGCTCGTATGGGACATAGCAGAAAAATTATTGAGACTTTCAAGAGGTACACTCATGGAAAGTGAAATGTTAACTACCTTTTGTTAAACGATTATGTCATATTCAGCCAAAAGGACAACGAGATATTTGTGTCAAATCCTGATTATCAAGTCAAAAGTATTCCACATCATTCGTGGAATCATGGGTCATCAATATAAAACAAACCATCGATATGAAACAAAACAACTGTGTTACAAAAGTCACGTAGCAGAATTGCGAAATAAACATTCAAAAGTTAAATTAGGTTACCTGAAGATGAACGAACAACGCTATTGCGCACACAAGTTCTCGACTTCATTTGAAACGTTGCAGAAGAGTATTGACATTTACATAAACAACATCCTCGATTGCTGCATTCTCCGTTTCTTTCCCTACACCAAGCTTTGCCAGCGTCACGAGATGACTTTTTGTTAGGACACTTTGCGGAAGAGTCGAGATTCGAGAACAAATCCTGCCAGTTCCAATTTTGTATGCCTCTAGTGACATTAAACAAAAGTGCTTTGCTTGTACCAAACATTAAGAAGTACAGCAATAAAAACCAAGCTGGCATTTCGTGAAAAAGAACTGTTGTTAACACCAAGAGAATTAAATGGACTGTTTCGAAATTTAAAATGGATTAAATTCCCCCCTTCCTGAATCTGCAAGATACCGCGCTTGCTTGG
>JAHPZR010021081.1:0-5000 GCA_019787425.1 Platygyra sinensis | reverse complement strand
GTAAAGTGTCTCACTTGAGAACACAACACACAATGTCCCCAATCACGATTCAAACCTGGACTGCTCGATCCAGAGGACAAGACAAGACAACTTTATTTAACCAGGGTAGCCCAGTCAGCTGCAAAGCTGGTATCCTTAGGGGCCCTGGGTTCAATAAAACTCACATATACACATTTACAATAGAATTTACAAGGTTAAGTAAAATTAGCTAAAAATTACAGAACGGAAAAAAAAAGGCAAGTGCACTTAGCCTGTGTACAGCCGCCCCTTCCCTCCCCGATTTTTTTTCTGGGAAGGTGCAGCTGTACAGAGGCTAAGTGCACTAAGAGTGGGACAAATTATTATTAATAGCGACTGTTATTCTCCCTGGGCAAGACACTGGCCAAATGCCAGGTGACCCTCAAGAAATCACCTCTTGGGGTTGCATGGTCCACATTGATAATTATTATTGTTGTAATACTCCTGGGTGGATGAGTAAAGATGCCTTTTTAAGGGCAGAAAGCAATTAGTCTGGCCAGAGCTTGTGAATGGGTGGGACCTTTGTCCAGCACTCACTCCCATAATAAGCCACTGTCAGTTGACATTAACACTTTTTTCTTCTAGGTGGTTTTTGCACTTCCAACATGTGGATCCTACAGAAGCAGTTTGTATTCATGAAGACATTCAGTCTCGCCATTCTTTGGGAATCCACTGGGGAACTTTTCCTACAGGATATGAGGTATTAAATGGTTTGCAGAAATGATACATTTAGCAATGTTAGTTATGAAAGTGCATTGGATATGCATGACATGGAAGATAGCTCACAAGGCTCTGAGTTGCATGGAAGCATGGAAAGCCGCAATACTCTAGAACAAAGATTTGTTTTTGAAATCAGCACTCTTCATCTTCATTTTATCAACAAACGCTTTACATTGTCACTTTAGACTGATTTATTATGTTGTTTTTCACGTTACCATGCACCAACAAATAGCTTAGCTCCATTTTTTCTGTACATAAACCACACATAACCTACAATTCCTTGACAAAGGGCTAGCACTTGAAACATCAACTTTTAAATATCTTTACAGAGGCCAATTCACATAATCAACCCCGTTGATAAAACCAAATTATCTTGCAATACTCCCCACTGATGTAGCAACACAGTTTCTTTAGAAAATTATCCCCTTTATTAATTTGACCCTGATATGGTTTGATTAATACATAATGCACTATCAATAATAAATATAGCTTAGGGGGTGCAATCTCATATACAAAGTACAGAGAACCCCTAAGAGGTGCCAAGATCCTGTTTTGAGAGTGTGTTTTGAATTTTGTTTTTTCACCCTTAGGAGGTTCCAATTCTGTAACAACACATTATCTCCTATCATATATTTTTTTCACTCAATACCCTAAAAGGTCTGCACCAGTACTGGTCAGTGTTACTAGAGTTGAGCATACTCTTTAACTGTCGTGGTTGCATGGCATACGTTTTTATTGTTCTGTTACTCAGCTGTTTATAGTTTCACTGCTGTTTGATTTAAGCCTTGCATGAATCAGTCATGCCTTGGTTCTAACGTTGTCTTATTTACTGGCATTGGATCCCACCGCTGCCAGGACGCCAGTAAATAAGACAGTGCTAGAATCAAGGCACAACTAGTCCATATAAGGCTTTAATCAAATAGCAGTGAAACTATAAACATCCGAGTAATGGAATGGTAAAAGCATACGCCACACAACAGCGACATCTAAAGAGCATGCTCAATTCTGGTATTGCTGACCAGTACTGGTGCTGCAAATGCCCCCGCTGTGGACATTTTGAGGCTGAATATCCTAAGAGATACCAAAACTACTTTTCTAGCCCCTTAAAGGTACAATAAACACCACTGCCATTTCTATACTGAAGTCCTCCTTGGACATAGCATGATAATAATATTGATGATCTCTGTTTTTTATTTGTGGTTACTCAATCCATTATACTTTGTTTTTCTTGGACAGCATTTTATGGATCCTCCAAAAGATCTGAGTGAAGCACTGAAGTCTAAAGACATACCAGAAACAGCCTTTTTTACCATGAAACATGGAGAGACCAGAGTCATAAAATGACCTCGTTGTTAAGAACTTGGTTCCCTAAAAACGTTTACTGTGGTTCCATACCGTAATGTCACTTCAATCTAATTGAACACAACAATTGCCGAAAAAACAAAATTACTATCGATTCATCAATCATTTTATTTGCTAAATGCCTACACTATCTGTGCTACTGTTCTTCATAATGTAGTGCATTGAAAGTTTTAGTCTTTTATTATAAAGATGTGTTAGAAAAGAACCCAGCAATTCTCAGATTTTTTTTTGTAACCGAAAGAACTCAGTCAAATGCAGCGCATGCATATTAAGTAAAAATTATAATAATTTAAATTGAATATAGAATTTTAAAAATAGCTTTCTCAGAAATATGCCTATTTCTCATTTGAATTTCACAAAATTTGGCACAAAAGTACTTTAGGAAAAAAAGTAAGTGGAGTATTGAAAAAAATTTAACAGAGGAAATTTTAGATATTCCAATGAACTTTCAACAAGGGATTTAATTTTGTTAAATTGTTATAGTGAACATTGTAACAAGCATGTAACTTTTAAAGAAATTTTAACGACCAGATTTTTTGCAAATAAACAAAACCGACTGTAAAGGCCTGTTTATATTTATTGATGTTGCCATGGTAATGACACATGCATAACTTAACTATCAAAAAACCTAAGTTTGTGTTGTTAACTTGCTTGCTGCCATTTTTGGTGACCAAAGGATCAAGGGTTTTAGAGAAAAAGGTGATTGAAACAAAGGTATTAAAAACTGTGTTCAGCCACCATAACACAAGAGTTTTTCTTGGATATTTACTTTTCAAGTTGCTTCATTGAGTATCCTCTTTATCCAAATCTTCAAAGTTTTGTTCAACATGGTTCTTGATTCATAGTTTGAACCCGTACCTGGCTTTTTATTATCTATTCAGCACTGTTATGCCACTATCATCATCATCATCATCATCATTATTGTCCTCCTCATCATCAGTGTTTCCGCCAGACTGCACCATTGCGGGAATCCCACGTTGCATTCAGAGAAGGCCCCCAGAAAAATGGAGAAAGGGCCAATTTAGCCCTTTACTTTTGCAACTCTACATGCAGGCTTAACCCAGGCATAGTATTCTAATAGCCATCCCAAGGTTCAAAATTGCGACCAACATGGTCACCAATGAACTAAAAATTTACAATACAACTAACATTTCTTTCTGGCAACCAAAAATTCTGGTTTAGTCGCCATAATCGCAACTTCATTTCTGTATGTTGACGACCAATAACGGTTATTTACGCACACCTTATAGTCTTCTAGAACACCATATTGAAAGATCTTCGCCTCTATAACACTCAAGAAAAGAAGTCAATCTATCCTTTTGCTTTGCTGTATTGATTCTCTCGCATCGGAAAACTGGACAAAACTTCTGAAATGGCAGACTGTGTCTGAAATCGCCCTATGATGCATTGGTCATGACTACGTCAGGTATAGCTTTGTATTGTTCTTTTGACATGCAAGGGGCCTTCATACCGTACCTTCGTACTGGTATCTGGCGACCCGACATTTGCATTTGGGGACTATTTTTTACCAATTATTATCTATTGGCCCCTTTCCTAAAAAATTGGCCCCTAAAACAAGTCTTTAGGGGCCACTTTGTCCCTCAAGTAGATTTTTCTGGCTGAAACACTGCTCATCATCATGTTTATATAAATTATGCAGAACAGCTGGCTAATTAAACCATCCAGTGATTGTCTGGTATTTTTTCTTCCTTTTACCATAACCATCAAGAAACAAATCTTATGAGAGGTGGAACAGTCATTTTGATAAGTGTTTCCTTTCCTTGGTTCCTAATATTTTTAATATGCCAATTAATTTAAGTTTCACCAAGAATAACAGCATAACAGACATGCTTACCAGCATATCGAACTCCACTGTTCAGTTTTCTCTTTCCTCTTTCCTCAGGAACTGGACCTACCTGTATAAAATTACTGTCAGTAATAACTTTTAATACATTAATTGCATGGTCAGGCCAAAACCATGTTTTACAAACAATGCCCCACCCCTCTCTAATGTCTAGTTTTCTGCTCCACCTCTGAAGAGGGCTTAGTGGGTTCCAGACCTCTCAAGGAGACAATTCAAGATGGCCGCCCCAGACGAGCAGCACCAGTCCGTGACATCGTTGCATGCAGACATGATTTATGGGAAGGACAAGTTTATCTTTTATTCATATTTTGGTAAGGGGGATCCTGTGTCATCGACACATTGCAACACATTTAGCTTTAAGCTTCAAACTCTGGAACCATCGGTTCTTGGATAAAGGATCCATCCTCTGAAAAGGTAATTCTGATCTTTGTGGTGACAGACGTCAGGCCAAACAACCCTTTGTCTGCCGGCCGGCACATCAGCGCACGCAGGTGTTGATTTTCTGAGCATTGTTGTTCTTGTTGCATACCTGGTGCAGCAAACGTATAGTTAAATTCTGCGAGGAGATTCTCGAAAATGTCCTTACAGTACATGAAATAATTTGAGGTCCTTACTGTCACACTGAATGCAATTTGTCTGCCACACCGCAGTGCAAAAGAACTTTTAATTATTGACATTTCTGTTAACATCACAATGATTACAGAATTGGAGTCAACAACAAGAGAAAACTACCCAATCCACGTTAAGAAAAAAGATGGCGGCTGTACATTTTACCACAATACCTTGTGAACCAAACTGAGCCCACTGGGTATATACTGTAGGAAGATATGGTTTAGCAGCAGTCGCTCCTATACTAACAACATTGCTCTTGTCGAGTTTGAATGACTTACTTTCAATTTTTCTTTGTGTTTTTATACACTCTTTTGGAGTTTTCATGTGGAAAGCATTATAGGTAAATGTACTAGTCGCCATCTTTTTCCTTACGGTGGATTGTTGATGCACTTCTAGAAACTCTAGGCAATAACTCACTAAGGGG